>APFE031484011.1:160426-176199 GCA_000404065.3 Pinus taeda | reverse complement strand
CAATGCAATATCAAATTAGAGATATAATGTTTGTTTTATTCAGTATACAAATAAAGACTTTTGATTTCATTGAGTGATATACTTTGTTCATAATGTCATGGTTTTTTAATTTTATAGTTGAAAAAATTTCAATTTCTTTTGTATCTAGCATAGTGTGGTTGAAAACATCTTAAATTTATACTTAGGAAAGAAAAATGATATTCTACCAGAAACATTAATGTGTTTTTCCTTAAAAATTAACTTTGTTTGAGACATAAAAAATTGGTTTTATTAGCATTTTTTAAAAAGTTTGAAAATTGACCCTAAAAAAAAAACGTTATTCCAGTAGCATCACTTTCGTTTTGAAGCTATATTTTGCACGAAAAATTCGTAGTAAATTTCGTAGTCACCATTTTTAAAACACGTTCAAAATTGGCACCTAAAAAAAAAAACATCGTTCCAGTATACACACTTTTTGTTTTTAGCACTGTTTTTGATGTTTTTTTGGGGTTTTTGGGCGAGAGTTCCCGTTTTGAGTTTATAGTTCCCGTTTCAAAGTTTACATTGTTACAAGTATAAAGGAGTTGTATAGACTGAGATTTAGGGCAAACCTGTGGCTAGTACAGGAGCCATAAAAGAGGGTTGAATATCTCAAAAGCTTGTGCACATAATCGTGAGCTTTCAAGGCTATAAGAGACGCCTTGGAAGGAGTGATGATTGATCTTTCTATGTTGATGAATGCAAGGTCATGGGAGGTTTGTCCTATGCATTTTGGACAACAGTATACAAGCCCTAGTTCTATGTAATTTGAGGACCAAATTACAGATGTACGGATTGTGTATGAAGCCCTAGATCAATCAAAATTGTGGACTATGTGAGGGCAAAATTGTGAGCCCTAGTTCAGAGATTTCATGATTGGGAAATCAATGATAAGAGGTTGGTTGTTGTGCCCTAGTTTAGTGGTTTTCTCGTGGGAAATATTAGTGATAACGGGGCAGCTTTGAAACCCTAAGTCTGGTCATCTTTGGAGCAACAAAGACAGAAGAAGAGGGCAGAATTGAAGACCCTAAGAGTTGGCACTCTTGGAGTAGGAGAGTAGCTAGAGGGCAGCTTGTGTGAGCCTAAGATCAACCACCCTTGGAGCAGCAAGAAGGTTAATAGAGTCAGTGTTGTCAACCGAAGGTGCAAGCATTCTAAAGTTGCAGAAGTCTTGTGAGCAACAAGAGAGGAGGCAAGGGACCTGCCGGAAGTGTTCAAGGTACGTGGACTGAAAGGACTATGGAAGTGCTACATCAGCAAGTCGAGTGTACTTTTTTCATTGACGGATTGGTAGTCAAAGGTTGCTGACTCCAAGCCTTAGTTTATCTTGTATTAGGGTTGGTTCTAAGCGCCATGATTCTTGGTATGGGAGCCTTATGTTTGTTGTATTAATATTTGTAATATAACAATTTTTGGATTAAAAATTGTCTTGTGTACTAGTTTATTCATTGTTGTACATTATTCTACTGTGCAAAGTGCTTGTGTTGTGGCATTTGAGTGTGTTTGTGATCATGATCTTAGACATAAACATGATTCTTAAGTGTTGTGGAAAAATCGACACTTCATACTACAGTAGAGGCATTTAGGGGCACATTATATCTGTACCCTAAATAGTATGCCCAGTGCATTTTACAATTTCAAGAGAGCAGTGATGACCTTGCAAATGTAGTGTGGCCCCTCCAAAGCAAAGCATTGGTCACTTTGACGATTCTAGATGACGATTGTGTTGATTTGGGGTAGCATTGGATGTGCTCTAAGCCTCAATTTTTGCAGGGAGGCTTGGGCACATGTATTCCAAAGAACCCAAAAAGCATTTTGGGAAATTCCACCTAGAAGTGATTTTATTAAAATAATTAATATTTTCAATGGGGTCCCTAAGTCTAAACTTAAGAAAACTAAAATACTAATGGGTATTAATCTAGTCAGGGTGAATCTTCTAGAAAAAGCCACGGATCAAGCCAAAATGATCTGAGCCTTTGATTATGATTTAATCTAGGTCGTTGGTTGTCCAACAGGAAGATATAAGAAGGGGCTTGAAGGTAATTTTGAAAACACACAAACAGATAGAGAAAATCAATTTTTTGAAGTGAGAAGTTCTCAAGAGGAAAATCAATTGAGGAGATCTTGCAGCAGAGGGGCAGTGAGAATCCAGGAGAAGGAATTTCCAGAGAGTACAAGGCAAAGGGAGAACAGAAAGACATCCAGAGGAAGGCTGACGATGGCACACGCAGTTCTAACGCAGGGGAAGCGCAGTCCTCAAGGGGAAGTCGTGTTCTTGTTGAGGGAAATGTAAATTCAGTTGTCGAAAGCCAGGGTGTGAGTCTGGAAGGCAAAAGGTCGATTTCTCAATCAGCAAAGGATCCAGAGGAGAGGCAGCGTAATACCCAGGAGGGGTGACACAATTCTGCGCAGAAGCCACACAGAGGGTGACACAGAGCCTTTAGAGCATTAGGATCAGTGACTGATTCCCTAGTGACAGGGTGAGATCATTTCACCAGCCTTTTGTTCAATATCTCTCTGTGTCAGATTGCTAGTACAGCACCCTAGAATTGTAATCAGATTTTCTCCTGCATAATAATAAAACCCTCAGAGTTGTTGCATCAGTTTTCCCGCATTGGGTTTTTCCATGGACCTTTGTCCAAAAATAGCTGTGTCCTATGTGTTTCTATTTTCCTTCCTCAGTTTCCATGTTTCAAAATCATAATTAATTGGTGTAGGTTGCTTCAGTGATTTGCTTCGATATTTCATGAAGAAATTTGAAATAAGTGTGTAATGTTATTTACAATCTAGGAGAAGTAGATTCAGCTAGTGGTAGTAGGATTCTTGAGATTGTTAGATCTAGGAATTTTCACAGATTGGCACCTCAAAGCACCCCTAGATGTTGAAACCGTGAGCTCCTCTTGCTTGATGCTGGATTTACTTGATGTCGTACCCAACAAACCCAGCATACCCCCAACCTAGCCTTGACACTATTTAATGGGCATTGCTTGATTCAGAGTTCAGAAGATGATGGGCATCCCTAGGATGACAAGGGAGGGCTTGTACCTGGAGCCCCAACTCTAGAGAGAGATGATGCAATGTCACCCATCTAATCCTTAAGAGGGCAACGTAGGGAACCCAGAGCATGGTTTGACATATGGAGCCATTTTGAGGCATGTCTTGAGGTCTTCCCTCAAGACTTGCAGTTGTTTATGGTGATGAGACATCTCAATAGCCAATCCCATGCACTTTTGTATCATTTATGGGCCAAAAAGGGCATGACACCATGCTTTTGGAGGACATCAACCCACACATGTGAGCTTTTATGGCATTATTTTGTTGTTTTGAGCTATGGGGTTGGCTTGTAACCCCTTGTCAAAATCAAGCTTGTTTTAGGGCTTGTAGGCTAATATTATTTTGTAAAGTGAAGGATAGACCCCATAAAAATAGAGGATCGCTCGCTCACTCTCATTCATCATCACATTTGAAATTTCAGACCTCTCTTCTAAGGTACACTATGAATTACCCTTGTCTTTTTCGCTACTCATGGAGATGTGATATTTATGAAGCATTTGCTATTGGAGATTGGCTATTGTATTGGAGGTGTCTTTTGGGGATTGGAAGGTCTTTTCTTAGAAGAAATTGTAAGTTAATTGCTGACTTTTCATTATTTTGCACGTGAATGAATTGATGATCGTGTTTCTTTATGATCCATGACTAAAATCATATTATTTGTTGGAAATATTGGTTAAATTTTGCATCTTAAATATATTATTCCTTGAAATTCATAGAAGAACTCCCAATGTGCATCTTCTATTTAATTTTTCCCCTTGCAAAAAGGATAGTTAAGCTTTTATAAACTGGAAAACATATACCCCCCGCCCCCGCCCGGCCTCCCTTACTTCAATCAATTGTCCTTTTTCTCCAAAAAAATACCCTAAGAATCCATCAACCCGAGTAGGATTAAGCATTGGTAAATTTGTGTTGATCAAAAATCTTCAAAAATGAAATATTTTCTCTCTTTTATATCTCCTAGGATTTTTAAGGCAAGCCGCTAGAGCTTTTTCTAGGGCTGAATTGCTTGTATGGTCAATGTGGATGCATGTTAGTGGATAAGAACCTAGGGCTACCTCCCTATACATTTTTAATGCAAAATCTACCTTTCATGGTGTTAAACTTTCCCTTAAGAGGGCTGATGTCATCCTTCCTTGATAAATTTTGTGCCTTGGAAACCCTAATCCTAGACGAGCTTCGACTTGAGCCTATTTGAGGCTTTACATCAATGCTTTGTTGATCTAATCTTTAAAAAAACTCTTTTCTTGACTCCTATAAATCTAGGTATTCCTTTATCATTGCATATCAATAAATCCTGGGATATAGAAGTCTTTATCTACTCTAACTGTATGATACATTGCTCCTTTACCAAGAAGAACTGAGCTTTGTCCAACATAAGGTATCTTTTCCTAGTCTGTTTGCATCACCTGGAGCTTTGTAGCTAGAGTATAGGTGAATGTACGGAAGCCTCCCTTGTGGTGAAACTCCACTAAACAGCAGGAGGTAGATTGTTGAGGTGGTAGTGGCAATCTCCTTCATTGTTATTATGGGGTCTGGCCCTCGCCTTGTGAACCCCATCACAAACCCTGTAGATTTTGTGGCAACATTGCTCTAGGGAATCTCTCAAGTTGCTAAACAAGAAAAAGCGTACAAGCGCAGAAACAATATATATATATATATATATTCTGAATAAGTTACTGTGTTTTTCATATAGGATATTGTATGATCTTGACAGATATCCCTTTAAAATACCAGCTTTATAAGGATCATAAAGCACAAAAATGGTAATTGGATAAAAATGTCAAACTCATAATAGTACTGTCAGCAGTTTTTCCTCCTTTAAAAACAATGTTTCTCTGGTTTTTTCTAAAGGCAAAATACTTTTGAAGCTGGTTTTTCTGGTTATTGAGGATTTATTCATGCTTCAGGAAACCAAAAACAGGCTACCTTGGCAGGGCCCATTCAAGTTCACAATATAAAAGGAGTTAGTAAACAAAGATGTCATAAGAAAATGCATAGCAGAAATACTACCAGGCACCAAATAGACATTGATCTAGATTACTACTACAATGCCAAGCATGGCTTTGACAAAAGAGAGTTCAGCCAATCCACCACGTCTATTCTAGATCTCCACTTCATAGAAGAGACATTTGATATGTTGCTATTTGTTGGATGCAAAAAACTCCTCTGCAATCTCATACACGATGTCCCTCAGATTTCTCTCAGTCCAAACCACTTTGAATTTTGAATTTCCAAGGAAAATCTGGAGATAGGAATGCACCAGCTTGCTACTACAGTCATTTGTTGCATGTTCTTCTTCTACTCTTTCCACAAAATGCTTGCTCCTGGGTGGAGCTATCAACATGCACTGGGATTGTTTTCAAGGCAGTGTGTATCAGAGATCAAAGCAGGCATATATCATCTACAACTGACTATCTAATAAATCAAATTCTGAAGGCAGAGGAGCTCAGGAGATCTCAGATGGATCAAATTTCAATGTACTGCAAGAAAAATGAAGGTAGTGGAGGCATTACAGGAACATACTGAATGAAGAATTCAGCAATAGTCTTGCATGCATGGCATATGTCATGCATATCAGATCCTGTCAATGCCATTCTACAGGCTGGTTAGATGAACAATTTTTTACTACATTTGTATTCATCTATGTCCTTTACTGTTCATATTCATGGCAAAGAAATTTTCTTTGTTGAGATCTGGGGTGATCAATTTCAGAGTACAGTATTAATTTAAATAAGATACACAAAAACAAGCATTCTTTCATTCTTCACAGCAAAACAGACAAAAGGGACCCCTCATCTTACTCAGGGAACTGTGCATGCATTCAATCCTTGGCCTGCTATTAAGCACACTCCACGTCCAAGGCAGAAGAAACAGTTTAACATCTCTAAAAAGAAAAATATAAGGCACAAAACAAAGATATGAGAAGTATTGTCAAGGGCTGATCTGTAGCAGCTTCTGATCATGATTTTCAAGAAGTGAAGGAATATTGAGGTCCAAAATTAGCCTTCTAGCAGGTTCCTCAATGTCTACTACAACAGAAGAAGAGTCTAAATCACTTTGAGTGTTTTGCATCTCAGCTCCTTCCTCTCTTTTATCATTATTCTTGCAAAGAGTCCACCTGTGGCCCTGATATTCTTGCCTTCTGATACTATTGTAAATGTTTAAGACATCCTTCCTTGTCATCAAGGCATCTCGGGTTACCCCTGTAAACAGCTCACCAGATCCATGTTTCACATCAGATATGAATTTCTCCCAGACCATAGTCACATTGAAACCATCTTCAATCATTTTTGCAACACTATCTCGTATATTCTTTGATAGATGTGGTGCATAATTGAATGACTGAGGCCTGCCGACTACATCCTTCCCATGACACACAATGCCAGACCCATCAACGTGCTTAGAAGCATTGTATATTATAACAACATCATGCGGTCTAGAGTAAAGTCGGCGGATAATGAAGTGACATGTGCAACCAACTTTAATGCTTTCACGTGGGCTACGTTTCTTTTTCTTACACTGTGGTTCGTCCTTATCGGCTTTTTTACAAGTCTCTGGACCATATGCACACCAATAACTACACACAAGAATGACAACAAATTAGACAGAATGTGATTGCATAATTCCCAGATTTAACACAAATATATGGATTAAATTAGGACTTACATTGCATATTCCAAATATGTGTCGACACGGGCATGTTTAATCTCTTCCTCTTGTTTAACTCGTCGGGTTTTGACAACAAATTGAGTGGGAGCATCTTCAATTGATTTCTCTCCGCTTATAAAGTCACTAAGCCTACTATAGGGGATTATTGCAACTTTATTCCCCTTAACATCTTTCCAACTCAAATCTTTCGCTGAGAACTCTATCAGAACTTCTGGGTGTTGGACCTTCAGCTCAGAAATCTTCTCCCACTTGCGCATTTTCAAGTTCCCTGTACCAATCACATGAAATAAGGTACAGGATGACTGGACAATGACATATATACTGATCTACTGAATAAATCAAGTTTTATGCCCGATTTATGGAGTTCAAATAAACATATCCACAAAAACGTTGAACCACCTAGCAGTCCAAAGTCCTACTTACGAGATTTCGAAATGATATCATGTGCAGATTCAAGTCAGTGGCTAAACTTGAAGTGGACAGTTTCTAGATTTCCAGTTAATTCAGCATAAAAGCATCTGTAGGTGGTTACAGAAATTACAATTTTGAGTAATCCGATAAATTGAAATGATGATTTGTATCAAAATCCATAGATGGATGTTTTGGTACTGAAAGGAGACCAAAAATCAAGGGAATATATAGATATATCTGGTCCTGTTCAAAATGCCAACAAAGCTGGCAAACTCCACATTAACCCCTCGTGAGAGATCAAGAGATTACATAAACAATAAAAAGACTTAAACAATAAAATAAGAGGATGCACAAGCCCCAAGGGTTACCTCAATCAGTTGGTGCCAGTGTTGCCAGTACACTGCCTGTAATCTGGCATGTTTTGCAGGTCTCCAATTCAATTCCCACCAGGTTAGGCGCGCTAAGTCTATGCTGCCTACCTTACAGTAGGTACCATCCTCAAAATGGAGGGAAGTGCCCCAAAATTTCCTGGGGAATTATTTCGAAGGGAAAAAAATCAGAGGATGCATTACATTCCATTTGTTTATTTTCTACTTTGAGGTGTGTTAACTGTACTCTGGGGCGGTTGTCTCACAGTCCCATGTAGCCCATAAGGGGCACATGCCTTCCTGACAACTTGGCTTCACACTGCATCTCATTAAGTTTTTTTTGTTAAACATAAGCTTCAGACATTTTAATTGAGTTATGCAATTGTTAGAGTACACTACAGCCTAATGAAATAATTATTAATTTTAATTTTTGGATACTCTGCTGAAGATTATATGTTTTAATTCATATGAACTAACATGCAGTGAAAAATGGCCACATAACCCATCAGTTTTCTCCCCCAAGAGGTAAGTCCTTCATAGACACCTTCAAAAGGGTATTGTGTTGCTATATGCATGAACTCTCTTGCTCATATTCTCCAGACTCAGTTTCTCCTTCAGATATGTGATTGTGCTAGCTCAATTATGGTATATTAGAGCTTCTCCCTCACTCCTCAGATGACAAATGCACTTATGGATGGTACATTATGGTTTTCACTAAGTTCTATTTGACATTCCATCTATTGGTTTCATAATTGGATGTGGTGTTATAAGTTTTGGGTCAGCCATAAAAGCAGTAAACACTAAAATGAGATCCGATAACACTTCATAATGTTAAAGTTTTATTATTTGCCTTGCCGTACCAAGGGGGAATATAAAATTCCTTTAGAAGTGTCGTCATCTCTCGAGTCAGTGTATAATACTAAGAAACTGGCTGAGATAGCGCCTTCCAAATCCTAACCATACTTCACACTTTCCATTTCCCCTATTTCACTCCATTGCATCCATAAAAAAAGCTATTCCTATTCATGTTTGACTTTTCAAAGATCACTAAAAAGCTTTAAAGGATAAAGCCTAAGTCAATAAAGCCCAACAAGGTTAGCGGTGGAGAGCTAATAAAGTCAAAAGCCAAAAATATAAAGCTTGAGCTATGCCACCTCGCTATGAGGCCAATGCCCCTAATCCCATGCTTGTCTATGAGTATCTAAAGAAGAAAGGGAATCATTCAATAAAAAGAACACTTGAAGAAAAAGGCAACAGGAGTAGTAAGAAATAGTGTTGAGGAAAGGCAACTCAATGCTCAAGCTCCATCCTAAAGGCTTCTATATACAAAATCCTAGCTCTTTAAAGCTAGCTGATCAAATCTGTAAGACTTATACATCATATTATATGACCTTATGGGTCATCATATAAATTTTTCCCCTTCCCCTTTCATAATTATTCATCACCTCACCTACCTTTTACTTGGGGACTGAAGAAACACACTTTGTCCTAGGACTTGACACATGTACAAGGATCAATGTTGTGTCCCATGGTAAAACTTAGGCAAATTCTAAAATTAACCTTTATTATGTTGTATTAAGAGAAATCATTAAGCATGTACCACCTAATGGTTCACCAAGAAGTTAGCCCCACCACTACAAGTGAGTTCCTTGCATTGCAATATGTGTACCATGCCTCAAAATCCATGATGTTTCCTTGGGATGTGTACCTATATTTGGCCATATCTACTAACATGGGATCTATGCCATTTTCCTTGGGATCCATGTACTTCTTTACCCTAAGCTAGAAAGACATTTGAAGATGATTCTTGTGTGAAGTACTTTTATGCCTTCTACATTAGATATGGTCCACTGTGATACTCCTATAGTTAATTTAACTATGATGATGGTCTCACTTGATTTTGAGGGTATGTTTCAAATATTTTCTACTAGATACAGTTTTTGTCCCTTGAGGGATTGATTAAGACTTCTCCAACACTTCAGAGAGGACATCCAACCCCACTTGATGACACTTCAAGGCATTGTAGCCAAGAAAGTGACCACTTAGAGAAGTACATCGACCTTGGGACAGATCCAGCATTGATAATGACTAGCTCCTCTCCCTCCAAAGCCTGGACTGTTAATCTTTGAGGCCAAGAGGTTGGCTAGAAAGAGGATGTACCCCAGAGACCACATGATGCCCCCAAGCTCACATATCACCTTCTTGATGGACATTGTCCATGGATGATGATGACTTGAGATTTCTTTGGAAGGGATGGTACACCTTTCTAGATGATGATGGCATGCCCTAGGCTTGTGACATCACCCTCATGAGGCCTAGAGTGCTGGCATGGGGCTTGGTTGATGACGACATGATAATAAGGAGGGTTTTTCTTGATGATGCACATTTGTCAATGAGAAGATGGCTTAGAATGAGGATCACTCTTTTTGACCCATCCTTAGCACCTTTTGAGAAATATCTCCATTGGCGGATA
Organism: Pinus taeda; assembly: GCA_000404065.3. Classification (NCBI taxonomy): domain Eukaryota; kingdom Viridiplantae; phylum Streptophyta; class Pinopsida; order Pinales; family Pinaceae; genus Pinus; species Pinus taeda. The sequence continues at coordinate 166,206 of APFE031484011.1, read as the reverse complement.
ACATCACCTTTGGAGGACCTCTTGCTCGCACGTGTGGGCTAAAAGAAGGCTTTTTGTTATGTTTCCTCAATGGGCTAGTTATCTTATAGGTCAGCTTGTGACCTACTTGTAAACACTTAAAATATTATTTTTAGGGATTTTAGTCTAATTTTTCATAAATCAACTTGGTTACCCTCATATAAGTAGAGTGAAGTCAATTTAGGAGGATCATTGTCACACACACTCATTATTTCTCTTGTGAAAGAGTGTGTACTCTTATTCTTGTCTCTTGGACACAATGGATCACTAAAGATAGTGAATTGCCTTGGGGAGGATAAAATTGCTTCGTTTGGATTGATGAAATTCATGTCAAGGTGAATTGTGCTATTTTATTGTATATTCTTCCATTTTGCAAATGTTGTAGAATTATGGTTTCTATGAAGTTTCATGGTATGTCGAATATTTTATGGCTCTAAAATCTCCTTTGCGAGATTTATCACCTAGTATCCAACAAGGAAACATAAAATAGTGTTCCTTGACCTTAAATCTCCAATTGACTAAAAATCAACATGGTTTGATCGAGAAGCTTCTCTCTCTTACTCACTCCAACCAAGGTTTTCCACCTTTGATCTCACCTTTTTTTACTCCATATACCCAAGATTGATAATACACTAATCCTTGTGTGTCAATCTTTTAAAATTTTAATATCTTTCCTTTTTTCATCATAAACAAAGATTAGGTTATGGCAAAATCTGCATTTTACAGCTCAAAATACCTTAAATATCATAGTCCTAGGGTTTGGGTTTCCATCTCGTAAATTGAAAAAGGAAAAATAGCATTTTTATGCATTTTCAGCCATATTTCTAGGGATGACTTCTAGGGTTTAGTAGTTGTTTTATTCTTTTTCAGCAATTTAAAAGCTTACATTATCTTCTCCCTTGTTTCCTTATTAATAGCCTTTGTTTATTTATCAATTATCATTAATTGTGGGTTGTTTTTTCCATTGTTGTCATAATTTTTGGATGTTGTAAATTGTCTTTATTTTAAACCCTGATTTATAATAACAATCATTAATCTTGAGGTAGCATGTGTTTGGAATCTATTTGAGCATCACCGAGACTTACCTTAGCCCTCTTGACTTAGCCTAGGTTCTTTGAACTCGCTATCTCATTTCACTTGGAGCCATACCTTATTGAATATTATTATGGGGTGTCTAATTAGCAGTGTCCTTAGAGGGTATTTAGCCTAAGAATCCTTGTGTTGTTTAATCTCTAAGACGTGTTGGGGTAGCATCCCTTTTGGGAATAATATCCATCCTAGAACAGCAAGAGAACAGCCACTAAGGTGACAGTGGTGGTCGATCTCATTGTTTCCCTTAACATAGAGTGCCTAGTGAAGCTTTGTGTTAGGCTATTAGATTTTCTAGAAACATTTTTGGCATCGTTGCCAGGGAAAAGTTGAGTCTTTCTCCTCGAGATCGAAAGCATATGCTTCAATTTCATTTGATGAAATTATCACAAAGCCGAGCTTAAAATTTCTCATCTAACAACTCCAAATTCTTCTTCCAACTCAGGATTTTATAGTCAAAGACCTAAGAAAGTTAATATTCCTCTACAAAGGAAAGTTGTCCCAAAGACTCCTGTAGCCAAAGTTATATTCATGAATCCATCCACCTCAGCAACAATGGTGAATCCATGGCTCACAAATGCTTTCAAGCCCCTGAACATTAGTGTCATTCAAGGATTTCCCAACAAAATGCCTGATAAATTTGAAAAACGGTTGCCAAAGTTCTCAATAAATGTAGTCACAAACAAACAACACATTGATTTATTTTTTTGGCATGCCGATGGATGAAATTTGAAGAGGAGGATGTAGTCATTCAACTATTTGCTATCTTTTGAGGATAATGCTAAATTTCTCATCTGACGACTCCAAATTCTTATTCCAGCTTAGAAGCTTATAGTCAAAGACCTAGTAAGAAAGTTATTATTCCTCTAGAAAGGAAAGTTTCCCCAAAGACTCCTATAGCCAAAGTTATCTTCAAGAATCCATCCACCTCAGCCACAATGGCGAACCCATGGCTCACAAATGCTTTCAAGCCCTTGGTGTTGGAATTTCTAAGTCTAACTGTTAGAAATTCTTCCTGTACTTTCTGATTTATTTCTTCCTACTTGTTCTATTAATTAACAAGTTATTTACGATGTAAATACTGAAAATAAATACAAGTACAGTCTCAACACATACAAATCATCAACTGAAGGAAAAACAAGCACACAAGTGACACCGTTATTTTTGGACTAATGTCCCCAGAAAAACCCAATGCGGGAAAACCGATGCAGCAATCTGAGGGTTTTATTATTAAGCAGTTTCATAATACAATTTGGGTGCCAGAAATGGCTCACCCAACAGAGAATACCCTCAACAGTAGTACCTCTCAGTCGGAGACAGATATCAGCCCCAATCTGCCCCACAAAATCTCCTAACATTAACCTCTAGGGTTTGTGTTAGCCTCTCTAGCCCAGAGTCAACCTCTCTGGGCTATGCGTCAGCCTCTGGAGCCTCTTTGTCTCCCACGCTGGCCCTCCTCAAGCTCTACGCAAGTCTTGATTGCTTTTGCATGGCCTCTGTTGTTTCTACGTGACCTCTAGCTAGCTCTGCATCAACCCTCTCCCGGCTTCTGCGTTGATGCTCTTGGTACTATCTCTGCCTCTCTACTACTACAATCACTGCCCCTCAGTTGCAACTCTGATCACTCATTCGATTTCCTCAGCAAGCCCTGCCCCAGAAAATCGAATTCTTGATCAACTCAGTGTGTTCTCCAAGCGACCCTCAAACCTCCTCTTATACTTTTCTCGTTGACAATTCAACAACCAAGATTAAGTCCCTAATCAATGGCTAAGATTAGATCTGGCTTGATCCATGACTTTTGGACCATTCTAACTCAGTTTTATATTAATTTACATTAATATTTTATTTTCCCTCAGTTTAGACTTAGGAACTTCAATAAAAATATTAATTATTTTAATATCTCCAAAACTGGTTAGATTCTGCCCAAACCATTTCTGGGTCTTGGAGATCTCATGTGCTTTAGCCTCTCCACCAATTTTTGTGGCTAGAGCACATCCAATGCTACCCCAAATCAACACTTGGAGATTTGTGTCATATAGGGATCCCAACAAAATGCCTGATAAATAGAAAAATGATTGCCAAAGTTATCAAGAAATGATGTAGTCATAGTCGAGCAACAAATTGATCTGTTTTAGTGGCGTGTTGGTGGATGAAATATTGAAGAGGAGGATGTAGCCATTAAACTATTTCCCTATTTTTTGAAGATAATGCTAAATCATTGTACCTAGATCTACCTAATGGAGGAATCAAGAATTGGGATAATTCCAAGAAGCTTTCAATAAGAAGTGGCAGTCATCGATGATGGAAGGCAATTGATGGCTCAATTTCATAAAGTTAAAAAGAAAGGCAATGACAGTGTCTGGGAATTTAATTAGAGGTTTGAAATCTTAGTTAAGCAAATAGGCTTAGTTTCAAAAAGCTAAAAAGAAAGGCAATGAAAGCATCCAGGACAATCAGAGGTTTAAAATCCTAGTTAAGCAATTACCAACTCACCTCAAACGCATTGTAGACACAATTCTAATGCAGTTTGTTACTGCATTTGATGGACACTTTAGCTATGCTCTTAGAGACAAGAAACCTACAAGTCTGGGCCAAGCAAAAGGATTCGTTGTAAGTATTGTACATAACCTTGCAACTTCCAAAGTAGACCCATTCTCCTATCCTAGAGACAAGGTTGAAACCCAGCGTAAATCTTCAAATCATGCTGACCCAACCTTATAAGATTTTGCCCGAAAGTATCATAAATTGACTAATGAGCTTATGTAGGGTTAGATTACCATGATGAACAATTTGACTCTCTTGGATAAAGAGAAGGGTTCACATCCAAATCTTCCTCCCAAGTCTCATCATAATAATGACAAACCTCCTAGAATGAATCTATACCCAAGTATTGACAAGTCTTATCCTCAAATTATTCGTGTTTACAAACACACATAATTTGGGGAGGTTAAGAAGCTCCCTAAGATGAAACCCTTTGAGAAGAATCATAGGGTTACCTAGGTGTTATTACATGGCTTAATAGTCATGCTAGAATCATTTACAATAAACTTGTAGAATTTGGGATTATAATGATGAAATTTAAAGTTGAATGATGGCAATGATCTTGAAAAAAATTGTCCACTGCTTTGTATTATGCTTCTGGAACTGTTGACATGTACATGGGCAACATTTGGCTCTACTTGGGGACACGTTGCTTCGTTGAAGGAATGTGAGAATCCAAAATCTTGTATTCAAGAAAACAAAGTAATATTAGGTAGATATCCGCTCTAAATCAAAATCATCATATACATGAAATCATCTGTTGGGATAGAAATCCTATTTTAACAATGAAACATAAAACATAAAACATAAATGTCGAAATAAAGACTATTTAATGATAGAAATTAAATTCCACCTAATAACGGAAATGAAAACTATCTTCAGAGAGTAGGGTTAGAGATACAATACAAAAGATGCCCTGTGGCATCAGATGTCATCCTTCTGGCTCAATCCAAAGAAGTTGCCTACTAACAAGTGGATCCATTTGTTGCTTGTCTGATGTCCCTTGATGAATCTTGATTCTTTTGGGCCGATGGAGGTTCTCAGTGTTGTACTGCGAAGTTTCACCAAATTTCTTCCTCTTCCATTTTTTTTTGTGATACAAGATGAAGTCGAATCATGGATAGGCTAAAAGACCTCAGCTACAACCGCATTGTATTCTGTGGGATTTCCTTGTGCTTCAATTTCTTCACTGTCATCCTTCCTCAGACTCTCAAGATGATGTATGTTACTGCTCAAACTAACAGGGGACCTAAAGGGGATCCCTAAAGGGAAAGGGTTAGACCAAACACAACAAAAGGAGACTTAGCCCACTGTCACCTCAACTAAGGCTCCCTTCTATTTACCGACTTTTACAGATAAGAGGAGACCCAATATATCATGGATACACTGATGAAGGATGAATCAAAGAATGGATATGAGTGACCCAAATAATCCCTTTCCCAAAAGAGCTTGAAGGATTGAGCTTCCATGTTTTCTAAGCAACGTACAATGTCTTTTAGGGAAAGGAAAGGAGGATTTAAGGGTTAGGTGTGAAAATTCTATCACCGCAACAACTAATTTATTTTACCTACTTATTTTCCAATAAGTTATTTACAAAAACCCTTTAGTAAACATTAAAATAAATTTTGTTGTAGACATCACACCATAATATAGAAACAAATACATGCAGAAGAATCAAAACACATCAACACAGAGATTTTGGACAATTATCCCTGGAAAAACCCAATGCGAGAAAATCGGTGCAGCAGAGCAGGATTTTATTAATCAGCTATTCTTGACTACCACTGGGTGCCAAATTGGCTTACCCAACAGAGATAAATTCTCCAGCACCCTCCCTCGGACTCAGCGCCAGACTTGCTGGCCTCTGTGATGCTCCCAAACCCTTTGCTTCAGCGCCTGCCTATCTGCGTCAACACTGGGCCTCTCTGCATCACCCATGCAGGCCCTCTAGTCACTGCGCAGTCCTTGCTGCCTCTGTGTCTGCCTGAGAGGCTCTACATCTGCCTCTCTAATATTTGCGCTAAACTTCTGATGTTGTTCCTGCCTCTGTTCCGTACTCGCAACCTCTTGCTGCAATCCAAACCACTAGTTCGAATTTCTCAGCAAAACCCCGCTCCAGAAATTGAACTGAC
>APFE031484011.1:88549-156849 GCA_000404065.3 Pinus taeda | reverse complement strand
CTCCTTAGCGCAAAAATCAGTGAAGTCCTTATCGACATACTCTCCACCATTATCTGAGCGCAAATCTTTTATTTTCTTTTCTGTCATGTTCTCCACCAGAGCCTTGAACTCTTTGAATCGACAGAAAACCTCGTCCTTGGTTTTTAGAAAACAAATCCAAGTTTTCCTTGAGTGGTCATCAATGAAGGTGACGAAGTACTCGACACCACTAAGAGCTTTAGTGGACATAGGTCCGCAGATATCTGAGTGTATCAATCCTAGTACACTCTTGGCCCTATTTTTACTTCTAGAAAATGCCACTTTGGCATACTTTCCTAGAGCACATCCTCTGCATACATCATCTCGTTCTGTACTAAGATTCGAAACTCTTGTTATAGTTTTCCTGAGAATTCTTAGAGCCCCATGGTGCAAATGTCCCATTCTTTTGTGCCATAGTTCGTTCAAATCCTTGTCTCCATGACTGCCCATTAGTGCCATTGGTGATTCTAGTTGTAATCTGTACAACCTGTTACTTCTGATCCCGATCTGCACTTTCTTTTTCCAACTCGGGTGTTTGACGTATACTTTCTCCTTGATGAAGAAAACGTCATAGCCCTTGCCTTGAAGTTGTGATACGGAAAGTAAGTTCATCCCCAGTCCCGGTACATGCAGCATGTTGGTAGCACAGAACCGCTCTCCCATTTCAGTTTGAAAAACTATGGTACCCTTCCCTACTGGAGTACACTTTGCCTTATTCCCCATGGTGATTTGAAAATTCATCCTTTCTTCTTGATAATCTGAGAAACATTCTCGAATTCCTGTCATATGCTAGGAGGCTCCACTGTCTATATACCATACCTCTGATGAGGCAGAGCTTGTCACACAAGCAACTTCTTCTTCCAATCTGGAAGCCAACATAGAGAAATCGAAATTACTGTCTCTTGTGCAATTTTTGAAAATCTGTGTGAGTCTCCTGACGTAGATGCCTCTGCATCATGGTCTTGACCCATAATTTATTTTCCCTTCCTGTCTCTAATTACTTGCTCTGATAACATGTGAAAATTCTATCACTGCAACAACTGATTTAGTTTACCTGCTTATTTTCCCATAAGTTATTTACGAAAACCCTTCAGTAAACATTAAAATAAATTTAGTTGCTGACATCACACCATAATACAGAAACAAATACATGCACAAGAATCAAAACACATCAACACAGATATTTTGGACAATTGTCCCCAGAAAAACCAAATGCGGGAAAATCAGTGCAGCAGAGGAGGATTTTATTAATCAGTTATTCTTGAATACAACTAGGTGCCAAACTAGCTTACCCAACAGAGATAAATTCTCCAGCACCCTCCCTCAAACTCAGTGTCAGAGTTGTTGGCCTTTTCGCAACTCCCAAACCCTCTGCATCAACTCTTGCTTCTCTGCGTCAGCACTGGGCCTCTCTACATCACCCATGCAGGCCCTCCAGTTACTGCGCAATCCTGCTGCCTCTGCGTCTGCCTCTCTAATCTCTGCATTGATCTTCTGGTGTTGTTTCTGCCTCTTTGTTCCGTACACGCCACCTCTTGCTGCAATCCAGACCACTAGTTGGAATTTCTCAGCAAACCCCGCTCCAGAAATCGAACAGACTGGTCTCCCTCAATGTGTCCTCCAACTGACCCTCAAACCTCTTCTTATACTTTTATTGTTGGTCCTTCAATGGTCGAGATTACATCTCTAATCAACTGCTAAGATTAGATTAGACTTGATCCATGTCTTTTGGAACCTTCTAACCCAGTTTTATATTAATACCCATTAATATTTTATTTTTCCTAAGTTTAGACTTCGGAACTCCATTAAAAATATTAATTATTTTAATATCTCCCAAACTGGATAGAATCTTCCCAAACCATTTCTGGATCTTGGAGATCTCATGTGCTTTAGCCTTTCTACCAATTTTCATGGCTAGAGCCCATTCGATGCTACTCCAAATCAGCATTAGGTTTATGGGATATGACTTGTGAAGGAGTTTCCCAATCCCCAAAATCCTTATTGAAATTGGTATCCCGGATGGTTCTTGAAGAATTGTCTTTTCAAAGGAACGAAACCACACAGGACCAAGTGGACCCAGTTTATGGTAGGAGGAAAGAGTATGGCAACCAATGATGTTCTTACCCTAGACAAAGTGGGGGGAAAGGATCAAAGAAAAAAATTTCACTTGAAGGTGTTGAATTTATCCTATAAGGTACTAGCCTTGGGGATGCTAGGGCAAAGATTGATCTCAGAGCTAGGGCTTGACTTATCTCCCAAGTCTATCGTCAGAATGGCTTCAAAATTGGAGGAGGCCTTGAGAAGACACCAACACAAGAGACCCTAGGAGATCGGACTTTTTGGAGGGATAGTTTGTCAGGAAATGATGCCCTAGGTGACACAACTTGGCTAGACTTGGGAAAAGGTGAAAAAGATGTGATTTTAGGTGACCACCTCTTGATGGATCAGTGCCTTAGTCTTGGGAGAATAGAGTCTATGTTGAATATGAGTGAGGACCTTTGGTTCTTGGTCAAGGAGGCCTCAAGACTACTTTGCTAGCCTTCTAGGTCAAAGGGAAGCAATCTTGTAGCTTTTATACTTTGATGTACAAAGGAGATAGCTTATCAAGGTCAATTTGCTATTAGAATTACCCCTAGGAGATTTTGTTCACATTACATGGCCCATACATTGAGAGATGTTATAATAGAGACAAAATTCCATAATTTAAAGCAGTAAATGCATGCAGCAATTACCCCTAAAAATAGCGAAAATCCCAGTGCAATGTATATGACAAAGTAAAACAAGAATAACATTAAAAGCATGTACTTACATTTAACAAAATATATCCAACCATCCAAAATTGACAAGAGATAAGGTCCAAGATAAGATAGACCAATATCCACACATCAAAGTTCATCCATAAAGCTCCAATTCATCCTCTAGAAAAAGTGTGAAATTCTCAAGACAGAGAAAAGATCAAATCCAAAGTGATGATGAGCAAATGAGCTCATCTCACTTGTATTTATACACGAATTAAGAGTTCAAATTAGCCTCCTTGGCCTACATAAGCCCCAAAAATAAAATAATGTTCTAATAATTCAACTTTTGGTGACAAGCCCACCAAACTAGCTCATAAATGAAAGAATAAGCCTCTCAAGAAGTCAAATAATGATCCATGAATGTTGTAGGGCCCTCTAGGAGACCTAATGAGGTCCATGGGTGCAGTAATGAAGAGTAGGACCCTCAAAAACAGTGGACAAGGGGTTGGCCCCTTGTAATAACCTGTGGTGCTCCAAATGGCATGTGGGGACACACAAGTGTCCTCATGGCTCTCCAAACAAATCAAAGATGCCTGTAGATCGCCTGCGAGGGCTAGAATGATGGTGTAGGTGACGCCACATCATCGTGCAAGCCTTGGATCATCTGCCAAGTGTATTGTGCAAATATGGGGCCAACTAGGCATGATGGATCATGTGCATCTTCCTCGTCCAATAAGTGAACCATGAGCAATCTTTGAATGGTTGTGGGGATCCATGGAGTGTTGTCTGCTGCGGTGGAGGCCCATGTCTCTCAACGCACACCCTACATGTGCCAATGTAGCCCTCTGGAGGATTAGGACCTCGTATAGGGAGACCAAACCAAAGATGGAGACCATCTACAATCCTACATAAGATCCAATGCATCCCCTAGCCTTCCAATACAACAAGTCATTAGAGAAATCGAGTAAATGAGCTTACCGATCACAGGCCACAGGTGGGGACTTCATAATGGCATGCCCTTCCATAATGGGCTTCGGGATATGCCAATGTCCCCTAAACTCCAAATTGAGTTAACCAAGAATCTTATTAGGTGGTTTATACTTCTAAAGGGGATAATATATTCAAGGTGCATCCTGCAAAAGGTGGTGGGATGTGACAAATAGGTGAATGGATTAGGGGATGAGAAGGGGCAACCCTAGGTCACATGTTGTTGTACAAGGGTAGCTAATAAGAGGGAATCACACACTTGGATTTATAATGGATAGGAGGGAGCAATCGTGGTACATGAGGTGCCATGACCTTGATTTTTCCACCCTTCTTTATATGTCTTTTGCCTTTTTATGATTTTCTTTGATTAACTGCTCGGGGCTCAAAGAGCAAGAGCATTATGTATAAGATATAGCAATGAATACCCCCTTTAAAGATAGGGCGGTTCATTGCCCACCAAGGTTGGGACAATCATGGGTTCCTATATGATGAAGGAGGTTCATAGACCCTGTAGGAACCAGGGTGATGGCCATGATAATGGGGTAGAGCTCATGCATTGGCTTTTTCCCACGCGCTAAATGTGTTTGTCCCGGCCATCTTTTTCATTTTTGGTACATTTCCCTATTGAATGTGGCCAAATATGCTTTTATCTTTCTTTTTAGCTACATCAACCTCTGGACTTCATTCTTGGTCATGACCCAAGGTGTGGGCAAGGGGAAGGGGAAAGCTGACCCTATGTAGACCCAATGCAGGAATGTGGACCCAGATGGGAGAAATGATGAATGGGGTAATAATGAGTGGAAAAAGGGTAATATAAGCAGGTAAGGGAGCGGGACTATGCAACCAAAATCGAGGTTTCCCATGAAATACCATCCCTAGAGCCAAATAGTCAGTAAAAGAGATCCCACGGGACTATAATGCAAGGTTAATATCCAAAAAGGGGTCTACAGGACAAGGGCACAGACCTAACGCATTCTTTCTGTCGAATTCCCCCATTAATCCATGTCCAAAAGTGTCCATGATAAGAAAACTACAATACTCAATTACCAAATGACAAGGCATACCTTTAGATTCGGGAGGACCACCTTCAAACATACGATCATGGCAGATGGGCGAGGGACCACATGGATGGCTCAGGTGGCGGAGAAATGGCACAATGAGCTAGCTAGTGGCTACAAGGAGTTGCTAGCTGTCGGCTAAGAACCATCTTGGAGAAAAAAAAATCTCCTAGGGATATCACCCACAAAATGGTGGGTAACAATGCCTTCTTAACTTCACTGTATAATCTGACCATACCAACCTCGGTTATAAGAATAGTAGCATAGGATAGATCTAATTGGATGCAACCTCCAAGATCAGCTGCAAACTTTTTTGATAGAAGCATTCCCCATACATCAAGTACATCAATAACAATGATATCCATAGTGATAATCCTGAATGGGAAGTTGGCTAAAATGACTTGCAAGTCTTTGACTACACCAAGAAATTCAGTCTTCTTTGACTCCATGGAACAGATATTGTGATAAGGCCTGGATATTCTCAAGTTCAACTGATCCATAACTTTCTTATTCATGACATTGGTTAAAGCTCTGAAATCTAACATACAGTTTTGCAGTAGATAATCATTTACCATCAAAGTCAAGACGAAGGTTGATCATCTTCATTTGTCATGTAACAGTTGAGATCCTTTAACTTGATTTCCTTATATTTATGGTGATCATCAATTTTATCTTGTTGAGCTATGCCTATGGCCTTCAAGGGCAGAATTTTTGCATTATTTATCCATTTGACCCAAGCGATTTTTAATCTTCACTGATAAGTCTTAGACGCAACTTGTTGCTTGTTCGGATTCTGACCTTTACCTTTGTTTTCATATATGTACTCCTTTGAGCAATTTCTAAGATTTGTTCTTGAGATGGCTTTTCACCATATATCTGCGTGATTGGATCCTTTTTATCACTGAAGTTATTAATGGTAAAGGATGAAGGGATTATTTCCATACAACAATCTTCACCTTTTGAGTGAATCTCTTCACTAATTATATTAATTTATTCACTTGTTCCTTCATCAAGGATCCTTTTGGCAAAAGCACAAGAGTTTTCTTTGTGAAAACTCTCACATGGTCTGTAGAATGGCACAAGTTGATCAACAATGTTGGATTCGAGCAGATTAGGAGGCCTTTGCTCATTTGGAGGATTCTTCTTTGGCCATGCATTATTATGTTAGCTTTTATAGCATCGTAGGTGCTCTAGACTCGAAACCTTGTGGAAAGGCTAAAACACATGAGCTCTCCATAACCCAAAAAAAAATTCTAGAAATTCAACCTAGAAGTGTCTCAATTAGATTATTAACCTATTTTTTTAATGTTTCCTAAATCTAAACTTAGGAAAATTGGTTAATTAATCAGTGTTAATTGAGATAAGGTGTGAATTATCTAGAAACTCACACAGATCGAGAGGTATTTAATATGGGCACTTGATTAAGTTTTAATCTTGGTCGTTGGAGGTCCAACAAAAGATTATAAAAAGATGTCGATGGGTGGATGGAGAACACACTTGTGAGAACCATAGAGAGTTCGGTTTCCTTGGACAGTTTGATTTTTCCAGAGAGCAAGCAGTGTTGGAAGAGTTCGAGCTTCAGTGGGGAAGCAGAGACAGTGACGGGTGTTGAAGGAAATGTAACTAGGTTTTATCTTCATAAATGTACTTTTGATATTTGTATTTATTCAAGAAAAGAAATATTATTTTTATAATATATGTCAATGAGTTTCTTTCTCATTGAAATAGGTCTAGCACATGTTAAAGTGTTGTAGGTGAGTCAAATGGTCAAAAGAAAATGTTGAAGACCTTAAGGGCAAGTTACTCCATGTATATTTTGTTGGAAATACTGAGAGGGGGGTGAATCAATATTTCTTTTCAATTGTTACTTTTACCAAGTAAATCACTTATATTTAGAACACAAAATGAACAATAAGAATAAATGCTTTTATTAATATAAATAAAGTATAATATATGTAGGGCTCCAACCCTAGATAAAGACACCGATCTTCAATCTCCTAGGCTCCAACCTATATTTTCCAAACACCAACTTGGACTTCCAAGGCTCCAACCTTGTCAATTCTGAGGCACCAACCCAAGGGCTCCAACCCTATATTTGGTTCAAGCTCCGCCCTGGTTTCTTGAGGACTCTGATCATCTAGGGCTCGAACCCTATCCTCCAAGACACCGACCTTGTCTTTTTGAGGCTCCAACCTCTTGGGCTCCAACCCTTAGTTTCACTTTATCAAGATGTATTTGGTTATACTTCACGACTCCCAATGTTTTCTTCAACGAGCCATGTCAATCTTCGTCTTCATCGTAGTCTCCACGTTATGTCATCAATGACAACCTTGATCTCTTTTCATGAAGGTGTCTTCGTTGTCCTTCATGGTACCCAAAACACTTTCTCCAAGGTCACTTCATGATGACTAATGCATCATGGTCCCCAAGATTAACTCCAAGGTCACTTCATAATGACTAATGCATCATGGTCTCCAAGGTTAACTCCAAGGATAGCTAGGGCTTCTCAACAATGTGTCTACAATAAGTTGCACTAAGCCTCAAAGTTTGCACCAAATAATTCTTCTAAGGATTCTATAATGTACCTCAACACTGCTGCGTCAAGGCTGCTTCAGTATGTCTGCTACAAGGATATCTTCAAATTGTCATCAACAAACTTCACTATCCAAAGGCCCTCAAGTTCTTAACTTGTTCAAGGTTTCAAAGGTTCCATTGTCCAAAGCTTCACTTGTCAAAATCTTCTGCACTACCCAATGCCTTAATACTTCTCTACTGCCCAATGCCTTGATGCTTCACTGTCCAGGCTTCAAGCTATTTTCAGTCCTATGATCCAAGCTCTTCTTTTATTCACTGCTTCAGGTAGTGACCTCAAACTACTTCCAGACACTGCTTCAATAAGGCCTAAGATTGCTTAATTCATTGTTCTGAAGTTGACTTCACTGGCCTGAGGTTATATGATGATCACAGTTCCGAAATTCAATGTTCATTACAAGTCTAAGATCGAGCTTTTGCCACAGGACCGAGATTAGGTTTCATCACAAATCGAAGGATAGCTTATCATAGGTCTGAAGCTTGTTATGTTGTTTAAAGGCCTCTTAACACAAGTCCGAGTTGTTATTTCACTGGTATGAGACACACAATTCCTTCACGTGTCTGAATCATAACTCCTCCAAAAATTATGAGGTACAGTACTAGCTCCATCGGTGATTGTCTTGAGTTTATCACAGGTACAGGTTCACCGAGCTCCACAAGTGACTACAACAGAGTTTAACACAGGTTTGTGATCACAATTTCAACGAACTTCAAGCCTTCCACACAACTAAAACTTTGATCCTTTAATAGTTCAATAATTCGACCTTATCAAAGTTAGATTGTTCCTCCAAATTTCGTCTTTATAAGTTCACGAGATGTGAACTACTCTTCGTCTCTAAGATATGTATTCATCACCAAGATGCGTGACTGAACGAGTTAGATCTCCAATTTATATACAAGTTCGACCTATAATGAATGGTCATGCCATATAAGAGGAGGTTGAAATGAGGTGAGGTTGTATGTTGGCTTGCATCAAAAAGAATTATATTTGATCTTGTAAAATAGTTTTCTTCCAACTTATAGGGAGTTAGCATAAGTGTGAGAGCTCATTGTAGAGGAGAAATTTCCCTCTCCAAACCTATGGCAGTTTCATTCTTAATTAAGGTCATTTCCTCATCAAGAAACTTAATTTTTGAGACTATCATTTTAATTTTATTTACAGCAGTTCTGAGTATCTAGGAATTTTGGTATTCAAGGTAAGGCTCCTTCATTTAAGGCAGGACATTACTTTAAAATTGGCAACTAGGGCCAAACTCCATGTGGGTCATCTTATTAATGGCAGCTGATATTTTTCTTGGATCCCTCTCATCGAGAGGTGTAGGATTGACATAAAGATCATCCAGTGCCGATAAGTATTCATGGAGATATGAATTTATTAGTGTTATGGGACAATTCGTCAAGGTGGCCAGCAACCAAATAAGCCCCACTTGTGCTCAACATTTTAGTGTAAATAGAGATGGCCTTCAAGTCATTTCTACACACACTTGGGATCTCTTCCTCTCTACTTGTCTTTGGGTTTTAGTAGGAGAAGAGATCATAAAGGATAACATTGCCCTAATGGAGAAATGCTCTACGCTGCCCTAATGGAGAAGCCCTAACACAGTTAATCAAAGAAGGCTCTACGCAGTCAAAGGGAGACCCTGACCGTTGTCATGGAGAAGATTGAAGTAGGCACCCTCGCTGTCCTATAAGGGTTTAATATATGCCCTAAACTTCTATGCATTCAAGCCCTAGTCCTAACCACAGGTCTAAAGGGAGATCTTTGTTTTGAGGCCACAGCATGGGAGGCTAGGGCAGCATGGGTTGGAGGATTGTTTCATGGGTTGAACAAAGTCCAAAGTCTGTTGTAGGAAGTCGTGATACTTGTTGTGCTAGGCCAAGGCCTTGGAAGCTGAACGTTAGCTTGTTTAAAGGCTAACGGATGGTTTGTGTCATTGTTGAAAGGTGTTGTGTGGTAGGCCACATGCCATACCACTACAGCAATCCTAGCATGCGCAGATTTGAGGGTTGTCTTGAGCCCTTACCTTCAACGTGGAGGAGGAGCATCTCTCCTTGCCTAGTCCGCAGTTTTTGAAGGGTTGTTCGAGGACTGTTGAGAGGAACTTAGGGTTGCAACACTATGCCCAAGTGCCCTAAACAGAACAGACAGGAATAGCAAAGTGTCAAGCAGATTTGAAGCAGTGTTAGAGGTGCATTGGGTCAAGGAAATTGACTAGATTTGGATCAGACTTGGAACAGCGTGTGGGAGCCACATGTTGGGTCAACATGGAGTGTTGAATACCCTAAAGGAGTGCAGTCTGATGTGATGAATGTTGTGACATAGATAGCCTAGTATATGACAATTGTATACATAGTACAGCCTAGTGCTATCAGCATACAATGATGGGTAGAAATGCAGCATAATGTAAAAAGGGTGCAGCATGGTATGGTGCATAGTACAGCACTGTGTATGATGCAGCTACATGGTTGGATGCTACATGTCTTCATGCAGCAATTAAATACAGCAAGCTTATACATGGGACAGTTGCAAGCATGAAGAATCATGGACAGCAGTAGCATGGTAAAGCATGGACAGCAACAAGTACAGCACAACAAGTACATTGGGACAGCAGTAAGCATGGTGCAGCAATGGCACTATGTACAGCAGTGCTAAACACTAGGACAGCAACAACATGAGGTCCAGCATTGTGATGATGGGTGCAGCATGGTGCAGCACAGGGAGGTGCAGCATGATGACGAGATGCACCAGTATGATAGGTGAAGGAGTCACCTTGGAGAATCAGTTGAAGCAGCATGTCTTCAACTGATCTCATGTATCATCATCCTAGGAAATGATCTATGCTCTTATCTAGATAAGTCAAAGTGTTGACTTCTGTTGTAAATGTACTCTCTCTCTCTCTCTCTCTCTCTCTCTCTCTCTCTCTGCTGAACTATTGAAGATCATATAAGAAGAATTGACGAAGGGTTTCCCCACATTGGGGTTTGTCCCTGGCTAGCGCCACATCTTGTGTCCTCTTGTCTTGGCTTGTCTTCTGCGATTTATATTTATGTTCTATCTGCAGTTTACTTTAATGTTGATGTGATTGCTAATTTGGAAAAGATATTGAACTAAATGTGAAAATTGAAATAAATTTCTCTAGCATAGAACATACCTAAAATTAACATGGTATCAAAGCTGAGGTGAAGACAATGCCTAAGCAAGAGTGAAAAAGCAATCACCGAAGACAGTTTGGAAAGGACAAGAGGATCAATGGATTCCTCATCCCTCTTCAAATTCACCAAGAGTGAAGTCGAAGCAGAGTATATTATGGCGCAACGGAAGCTTCTAATGGCCTACCTACATATCACTTCAATGGGAAGTCTGGATCTCAGGGTGAAAGAAAAGGCAGATGCCTTGCTTACAATAAGGTCGGCCATTATGCGAAGGAGTGTCCAAATGGTTGGGACACATCTCTTGATGAAGATAACAATCATTCCAGGGACATCTTCAATGATCAGAGGAACGACAAGTAATGCAGGTCATCAAGGAAACGGCCAACTCTTCAGAGAAAGCAAGGAACCCCGGGTATGAAGAATCAAATGTTGTTTCTGATAAGATAAAGAAGTGTTATCTTGTATTCGCCCTGTACTTTAGATTCTTTGGGAATCTGGCTTATTGATTGTAGTGCTTCAAGGCACTCCATCAAATAGAAGGGTGCTCTCTCTAATTTGATAGAGATGGAAACAATCATGGAATTATACTTGGAGCCAATGCCACCTATCCCGGAAAGGGTGTAGGAAATGTTACCCCTCAATTGAATGAGGATAACTTGATTCATTTACAAAATCTCTTTTATGTACCCGATCGCAAGAAGAACCTGGTGCCCATTTCGGCAATGGAATTCAAAGGTTACAGGGAAGCATTCATCGATGGAAAGGTACGTGTTTGAAAATAGAATTTTCAAAAGATGCTTTTTCTCATGGGTTCAGGGTTGGCAATTTGTATCAAGTTGCAGGATGATCCATGGGGATCATGTCAATTGAGATATCTCATCTATAACACTGGAGGTCTATTTATGGGGCCCTATCCAATGTGAGTCAGATGGTGACAAGGATGCCTGAATTCAAGAAGAGCATGAAGGTACATGTCTGAGATGTATCGAAGGAAAATCCTACAAGGGGACCATTCCCCTCATGTAGCAGTTCCACGGGTTTGGAACAACCCGAGGAGTTTGAGATTCATGATCGGGAATCTCATGTATAAAGGTGGAAGAAAGCCCTCTATGGCTTGAAGCAAATCACCCCGGGTTTGATATGAGAGGATTGATAGTTGTCAGATGAAGCTGAGATTCACTAAGAGTGAAGCCGATACAAACCACTGTTTGAAGGTTGTGGATGATAGACCTCTCATACCAACACCTTCTAAGAACAATCTATTTCTAATAGGTGCTGACCCTCTCACTTGTAGAAGTAAGAGGGAGTTGGATTCCGGATGTGGAATGGTAAACTGCAAGCCCGTGACTACCTCGAGGATCTTAACTTTCAAAAGTTATATGGTGATGATGCCGGACCAAATTTGGGAAATGCCTCTAAGTTTCATAAACTCATTTGCATTGATGTTCTTGGTGAACTTCCATCCGGATATATGTTTTGCAGTTAGCATGGTGAGTTCATATTTGGTTGAGCCTCACTGGATTGGTGCCAAGAATCTTTTGAGATATCTTCGGGGCACAATCTCTCATGGATTGAGATACACTGCCGAAAATATGACGCTGCATGATTATTCGAATGTTGACTGGGCAAGCAGTGTGGAGGATCACTAGAGCACTTCTCAGTGTTGGTTCTCTTTGGATTCTGCTTCGATATCATGGATGAGTAGAAAGCAGAAGTCGGTTGCTATAAGCACCGCTGAGACCGAATAATAGCTACGAGTATGATCTCGTGTGAAGTTGCCTGGTTGTGGAAGCTCTTCAGTGAGTTGTTTGTACACATGATGAATACCATTGTTATCCTCTGTGACAACCAGGGGGGGATTCGATTGTTGAGGAATCCTATATTTGATGATTGCTCCAGTAAATAGACACCAGATACTACCTTATCTGGGAAATGGTAAGTCGATGTGCGAGGAGGCTCCATCGCAGAGAGACTGATGTACAAGTCACAGACATTTTGTCAACGCCCCAGGGAAAGGTCAAACCTGTGACTTTCCCACACGACTTGGAGTCGTTGAGCGACCTTCTTAAAAGGGTCCTGCATGTTGCATGCATTGAGCTCTGGGAGCTCTGGGGGGCTTGGGGTACTTACTGGAGTAACACATGACCATAGGGCGATTCACACTCCCCTAATGGTGCGATGTGTACAGGGTAAATGGCTCAACCTTCCTCTGTGATACCCCGTGGCGACTTTGGGACAAGATAATTAGTTCTCCTGTGGGACAGGATGATTAGTTCTCCTGTCGAGGCATCCTACCCATGCAGTCTGGGACTCATGGGAAGTACCTGTCATCTGATCAATGAGCAGGAAAATGGGGTTAGGGACCATAGTAGTACAATCGATGGACGCATCGTTGTATCTACCGTACTCCCTATGCTAGGATGACCTCCATTGATCTGGGATCAATGAAACTGATCTGGGATTAGTATGAGTGGTTTGAGACACTCTCTTGTGATATTGATCTGGGATCAATGAAACTAACTTCAGGTCAGTAAGAGTGATATGACTCACTCTCTTGGAACTGATCTGGGATCAGTAAGAGTGGTATGACACACTCCCTTCATATGGAACTGACTTCGGGTCAGTAGAGAATGGTATGAGACATTCTCAATCAGTTCTTCTTCTTCATGGTTCAGCATAGCATAACAAAGCTTAGCAGAGGAGAGCAGAGCAGAGCCGAGCCGAGCAGTGCACAACACAGTTGGTAGAGATAGTACAGTCTGGCTGATGGGTTAGTGGATGCAAACTCCATGTGGGTCATCTTATTTATGGCAACTGATCTTTTTCTTAGATCCCTCTCATCGAGAGGCGTAGGATTGATCTAAAGATCATCCGATCTGTTAAGTATTCATGGAGTTATGAATTTATTTGCGTTATAAGACAATTCATCAAGGTCAGCCAACAACCAAATAACCCATACATGTGCTCCACATTTTAGTATAGAAAGAGTGACTTGATAGTCATTTCTACACACACTTCACTCTTGATTTCTCTCCACCTGTTCTAGGGTTTAGTGGAAGAGAAATCTAGGAGAAGGATGCCCTAGCCGCACTCCAAGGGAGAAGACCCATGATTCTATATGTTGCCCAACCTTCCCTCTACGTTGCCTAAAGGAGAGACATAGCACGGTGAAGAAGACCTATTCACGCTGCCCAAATACACAGATCTATCTTGCCCTAGCCACAGTAAGGAAGACCAAACAACGTGGGTTTTTGGTGGCTGTTTCAGGGTCATATGTGAAGGCTGAGTTTCTGTTAGGAGGGCCGAGATATCTTTCTATAGGGCCAAGGTAGAGGAGGGCTATTTGAGTTTGATGTGTGGGTTGTAAGCTACAACAAAGATACATGGGACAACATGGGTTGTTTTGGGGCCATGTCATACTCTCATCTTCAGCGTGGAGGCATAGGGTTTACACTATCACAGGGCGCATTTCATGAGGGCAACTCTAGGCTAGATTTGAGGACGGTTAGGGATTGTTGTGTGCCTTAACCAGTCCCAGAAATTACAACAGCAATGAAGTGACAATCAACATCATTTGTATGGTGTGTTGGCAGCAAGAAAGATAGGACAGCAAGGTCACATGGTGCAGCAAAGAAAGATGGGACAACAGCTATGGCATGGCACAATTGGGACAACAGTTGTGATGGGACAACAACAATACAATTGGGACAGTAGCTATGGCATGGCATAATTGGGACAACAACTATGGCATGGCACAATTGGGACAACAATTGTGATGGGACAACAACAATACAAATGGGACATCGCTATGACATGGTGCAGTAATAGCCAATTGGGACAGCAGTACGATAAGCAAGGTACAACAAGCACATGGTGGCAAGCATGGTGCTACAAGCACATTGGGCAAGGTGCAGTAAGCACATGGTGGTAAGCATGATGCTGCAAGTACATGGGCAATAGTATTATAACATGGTACAACATGCCACATGGGACAACAATGTGGCAACATTGTGCAGCAATGGCACATGGGATATCAATGGTACATGATGCAGTACAGTGAGGTACAACATGAAGCAACATTGGTGAGTGCAACTAGATGATAAGGTACAGCAAGATGTTGCAGTACATGAAGGTGCAACGGTATGGTTATGAGGTCCATCATAGTGATGATGGGTCTAACATGGTGCAACACAGTGAGGTGGAGCGTGATGACGAGGTACAACACAATGCATGGTGATGGAATCACCTGGGAGAATCAGTTGAAGAAGCATTCAACTAAGTTTAACTACCTCATGTATCATCTACTTAGAGATGATCTATGCTCTTACTTAGATAAGTCAAAGTGTTGATTTTTGTTGTATATGTACTATCTCTCTATCTCTCTCTGTTGTTGAACTATTGAAGAACATATAAGAAGAATTGATCAAGGGTTTCCCCACATTGGGGTTTGTCCATGGCTAGCGCCACATCTTGTGGCCTCTTGTCTTGGCTTGTCTTCTGCGATCTATGTTTATCTTCTATCTACAATTTACTTTAATGCTGATGTGATTGCTAATTTGGAAAAGATGTTGAGCTAATTGTGAAAATTGAAATAAATTGCTCTAAGCATAGAACATACCTAAAATTAACATTACTGATAATAATAAAAAATTGGTGTGTAGGGTGTCCTTAGTTGGCCATCAACGCATTTTGGGGTTGCAAATCAATGTCTCTATTTATTGTTTTCTTTTACTTGTTTTCTTTTTGTCACAGTTTTGTTATTTTTTTGCCATTGTTGGTTTCTATTTAGTGTAAAACTCATGCATGTTTTGGTATGGAAACCTATGTTGTAGCAGTGCATATGTATGGTCCCATATGTGTTTTTGTTTAAATTTGAGCCATCTGACATTATTAATCATTTGTTTAATTATCAAATGCAATTCAATGTACGTGAAGGAATGTGGAGGATTTGTGATGAAACTACAAAAATATTTTCATGAGAGAGACATTGTAGCAGTGTGCAGAGGCAGAGGTCGAGGTTAGTTTTCTTATGATATAAAATCCATGCATGATTTGCTATGTAATCTTTCTTATTGCAAATACTCTAGATCTCCTCCCTTCTTACTTATTTAGTGTTTATGATTTTTGGCGTTTGCATAAGATGTATTTTTTAGTGAATAAAATTACTCATAAGATTTTTAGTCTCCATTAAGATTTCTCACAATATATTTTGTATTATGTTCTCTGCTTCATATCTCTCAAAATATTTGATGTGTATTTAATATTTCTCATTATATTTTATAGTCTCTATTTAATACTTATTTGTTTTTTGATGTGCAAGGTGTCCTTAGTTTGTCATGGATGCTTTTGTAGTTATAGTGCGGACTCTATTTATTATGTCTTTTTATTTGTTATTTTTGTATGGTTGGTTATATTTATTTCTATTCTTAATGCTTTATTTTGTTTTTTCATGTTGTCGTTGTTATATCTTTGTATTTGTGAGCATAGCCATGCTAATTTATGATTTAATATTTTTTGTTATGTGTTTTTTTTTATCTAATTTTCTTTTGTTCACATTTTCTTTTGGGTTGAATAGTGTGGGTTTAGGGATGATCTGTAGTCCACAAGTGTAATGGGCAAAGGTGAAGGAGGTATGTGTGGGGGAATTTGCTTGTTTATGCATAAAGGTGAACAAGGTATGTACAAGGAACTTACTTGTTTGTTACTACATAGTTATATGGTTTTATGTCCATTTTTATTTGACTCATTTGTTGCTTCATCATTGTATCATGTGTGATTGTTGAAATGTAGATATGGCATATATTAAGGAAGGTGAAGGAAAACTCATGAAATTACTATTCTCTTTGCGTGAGAGAGATGTGAGTCGCCAAAGGAAAGGTAGAAGCAAAGATAGAGGGTGAGTTATATTTCGTTACAAAACTCATGTTTAAATTAGATGCATATAATATTAGTTAAGATTTATTTATATAATGAGTGTTATGCAAATGTGGGTAAAAGAAGGTGATGTGTAGTATCAAGGAAAGTATGGATTTTTTTATTTATTTTTTATTTTTAATTTTTTTAATTTTTTGTACGAGAGGGACTTGCAAATGTGTAGGAGAACAAAGGAAAAAATGTGTTCTCTTTTCGTTTCGACATGGATATCTTCTCGTTTCGATACAATGGTTCTCCTCATTTTGGTTTATGATTTCTTGTAATATATCTAAGTGTTTGTTTGGTACATTGTGTGGGAACTTAAGGTGGGTCTTAACAACCCATGATTACATAAGCATAGTGAGTGAAGATGAATATTGAGGTGATATGTATGGTTCCATTTGTGTGTATTTAAATTCAAAGCATCTTACATTGTTTGTCATCTATCTAATTATTGACCACATAAATGTGGAGAATCACTAACTAAAGCATTGAAATGTATTTGTGAGGAAGAGACTGCACTAGAGTGCAAAGGCAAAGGCAAAGGTACATGTGAGTTTTCTTTTCGTGCAAATATTCATATATGATCCACTATTTGCCTAAATATGATCACCCCTCCTTATCTATTTAGGGTTTATGATTTTTAGTCTTTACATAAGATATATTTTCTAGTGCATAAAATTATTCATAACATATCACAACATTTTGTATATATTTAGTACTTTTCATAATGTCTTATTGAGTGCAATGCAATGCAGATAATGGAATGTGAAGAACCACTAATGAAACTACTGAAATATCTTTATGAGAGAGTGATTGCAGTAGAGTGTAAAGGTAAAGGCAAAGGTAGAGGTGAGTTATTTTTTATGCAAAATCTATGTATGATTTGTTATGAAATCCTTCTCATTTCAATAAAACAGTTCTCCTCCCTCATAAAGATTTAGGTTTGATTTCTAGTGCATAAATTTACTCATAAAATTGTGAATAAGGTTACTCATAATATTATTGGTATCTAATTAAGATTTCCCATAAGATATTTTGATATCTTTTTCATGTTACTCTCAACATTTTGTGTGTATTTAATATTACTCATTTTTTTGGTGTGCAGGGTGTCCTTGGTTGGCCATCGACGCATTTTGGGGTTGCAGATTGGTGTCTCCATTAGTGGTTTCTCTTTTCTTGTTTTCTTTTTATTAGTTTTGTTGTTTTTGCTATTATTGTGATTATTTTTTGCTCTTTTTCTTTCACATTTGTGAGCATGGACATGCTAATTTATGGTTTGATATATATTTTTTTTCTTATGTGCTCTTTTTTTCTATTTTTCTTATTTTCATTCTTTTGTTTTGGGTTTGGGGGTGAGGGGGGAGAAATTAAACAAGTCACTACAACGTATGTTGTTGGTTTAGTTCCAAAAGTGTAGTGGGCAAAGGCAACAAAGGTATGTATTAAGAAATTTACTTGTTTACCAGTATATATTTTTATATTTGTTTTAATTAACTCATTTGTTGCTTCATAATTATCTCATTTATTTACATTTAAATGCAACATAGGTTAAGGAAGGTGGAGGAGCACTGATGAAATGACTGAAAATCTCTATGTGAGAGAGATGTGGGGCACTATAACAAAGTTAAAGGCAATGACATAAAGGGTGAGTTATATTTTGGATAGAGGGTGAGTTTCTTCTTTTGTTTTTTTGTTTTTACACTACTATGAACTTTGATTTTGCATTTGTGAGCATGGCCTCATTGATTTGATGATAAACCAATTCAAATATCCCAAATAGTAGTAACAACTACATCCTCAAATGTGCCCCTCTAGAAAAGTTATTCAATAAAATTAGACAAGAGATATTTGGACAACTAAACCCCCTAAGAAGATGTGCAAGGCAACCCTCCTTCACATGCATGGATATGTAAGTCACACAAGCCCCCAAATGGACAATCTTTAGGTGAATGCTTGGTATCATTTGCAAATAATCGTTTTCTAGTGAACAATACATTGTAAATGATGAACCTTATTATGTTGTAACCAAATACAATGTGCCAACTTCAAATGTCAAAATATATACCCTTAATAATCATAAACAATGTGCATAAACTTTGTACCATGATCCCATCTGCCCTAAAATAGCTGAGACATTTGTTTTTTAAACGCCTTTAATCTCCTCAAATAGGTTGATCTTGTTGTTTTTATGTAGAAGTACTACTTAGACTCTCACTTATTATGTTGTTTACTACATTAAGATTAATCTAATGCCATAGGCGCCTAATGTAGATCATATTTATTAGTGTAGCATGATAAGAAACATTTTTACATTTGTCATACAGGATCTCTAATGTCCGTTTCAAGTGCTAATGCATGTAGGGTTGGCTTGGGACAGGCATATTTGAAACTGGAATCATTAGCAAACCAAATCGAGGGCTTACCATAACATAAATAATATTGTCACACTGTGTTACAATTATGGATTAGTGTTGCTTCCTCTAGAAGCCTTAGATGTTTGATATAAGGAGGAAGGCCATTTTGAAGTAATCTCTTTTGTCATGACTATAATAGGCTCATGGGCACTTCCATTGTCCAAAATCCCTCAACCTAAGCTTACCACAAATAAGCCCCTCTTTACCTTTCTTTAGATTAGGGCTTCAAAGTTATGAATAAAAGCAGAGGCAACATAAATTAGTGGTGAACATTTTTTTGCTAGGAGTGTCTATCCTTTTGCAATTGTTCTTTGTTCTTGCCTTATTTTTTTTTTTGCATTTGAGATGATGTAGGAATTAGGGTAACACCTTTATAATTTTTGAAAACTCCTTACAACACTGCTCCTCGACTATCAATTTTGACATATCTCAAGATCTTGACGTTTGTGGTACTGTAACCCTCCTATGGCTTCATTTTTAAATTATTTTGTAGATTCCAATTCCGTAACAACTCAAAAATTGCACTGAGGTGATGCATGAACAAAATATTTCTTTTTTTATCTTGCTCGAAAAAAGATTGAATTGCATACCTAGAGAAATATTCCATGTCCACAATGATAGGTATGCAACCCTAAAATAGTGGCAAATTGGTGTTGAAAACAATTCCAAATTATTACCCTGGTTATTAAAACCAACTCCCTCGAAATTTTGTGTAATTAGGGACATGCTTTCATCCTTTTCATTTGTTGTTTGAAGGTGAGACAACTTGAAAGTTTATGAATAGTAAGTATGATGCCCAAAACAACACTGAAATTTGAACTAGGAACCACAAAAAAGCCTCTATTAAGAAGAATAACAATACCATCAAGTTGTCTTGTAAAATGATTTATCAATCTAGTCCCCCTTCCAAACTTAGAGCCAGACAAACCTACGTGAATGCATTTATACAATGAACCCTTCCTCCTCCTTATACTATTTTTGCTAGCATAACTTTAGGGCCAAACCCCTAAAATTATGACTATATAAATAGGGTCGATAGGCCTAGACATGTATTTCTCCTACATGGGTTGGCTTGCTTGAACTTGTTTTACTTTTTATTTTTTATTTAGTCTTATTTTTAATCGAAGTTCAATTTTGAATTAACCTTTCAAATAAGTTGCCATGCCTATTGTCCCATTCATAATTATCGTTGGTATCAAATTCTGCCTGAAAATGTTCTTGTGGAAAAGGATTGCCACAATGCTTTTTAAAAAAAGGCCCAAAGTTGATTCATATCTCTTGTGTTAAGAAAAATTCTCCTATAGAGTTTTACATGGGGCTATCCCAAAATGTTGATGTGACTTTTGGTTCAAGGACAATTCCTTGGATAAACTCAATATGGGGAAACAAAGGTGGAGCATCTCCTTCATGAATGTGCCAAGACTTCTAACATAGAGTGATCTCCTCCTTGTTAATGTTTGTAGCTTGGACATGTACTTTTGCATAGGACTAATTATTTGGGCATGCAAAAGCCACCTAATACACCATTATGCCTTAACAATTACTTTAGTAATCAAAGTAATTTATTTCATAAGATAAAATTGGATGCAATATAATGAAATGCAAAGGTTCTTTGCAATATTGAATTATATGAATTTCAATTGTCGATATCATCTTAGTCGAGATCTAATTTCAACTGCCAATCACTTTGGAGATTATGGTTGTGGATTCAACCAACAACTCAAGCTTATAAAAGAAGAGCTAAGGAGAGGAGAAGACACACGACAATAGTGAACATGAGGCTTGAGGAGATTTTGGTAATTGAGTGGAGAAGGACTTCCATTCAATTGTGCCATGTCTAAGGAAGGTGCAAGGGTGTAGCAATGGAGATCCAAATCATCCAATACAAATCAAGGACAAATCTAGGGCTTGATCAGGTGGGTTTGTTTTAGGTTATCATTGTACTTTTAGTTTCCTCAATGGGCCATTATCATAGTAAGAGAGCCTTAATAGGTTTTGAGTTATTAACAAAGAAATAATTTTATTGGGCTGAAAACTTGTGTAATGTGTGATTGAGATTGGTTGTGCTTCTGTTGAATATATTTTTGTTTATGTTAAGAACCTAGTTACACTTTTATTTAGTAGATTTGTGATGACTTTTTTAGGAATTAATTTGCAGGTTGTTGGGTTCTAAAATTAACAAAGTATCATAGCTAAAACTCTAAGAAATCAATCTCAAAATCATCGAGTGTTAGGTTCGCTCAGTGATCATAGGGGTCTAGGATGGGTTAGCAATTGTATGAGGCATAATTCTTATTTTGCATGCTGAGAAAACAATGCATGAGAGAAATTAATTTATGCAATGTGTGGGGCTAGTGGCTAGACAATTGAGTGAAAGAAATTAATTTAAAAAGGTGGTTGATAGGGTGGTCACGACCTAGTTGTTGACAGATCTATGAGGAACCATATAGAATGGTGTGAATCGAGACCATAGAGGATGTGGTAATCATAGGGGTCGAATTCACAATAGAAGAGGTAGAGGTCCACTTGAACGCAAGTGTAGCATATAGTCACTAGTTGAGCCGACAACCAAAATAGTAGCTGATATTCACAAGGCAAACCAACTCTGATAGGATATGTAACAAAGGAGTGGAGGGTTGTTGAATAAGTCTATAGTGGTCTTTATGTCAGTGTCAAAGATGTATGGGGTAAGGAAAACCAATCATTGAAGAAAATAGTCGTCGTGCCAAGAGGAAAAGGCCAGTTGTTGTAGATCCAACAAGGTCGAGCATAAAACTGATAGTCGACAAGAAAGTTGCAATTATACATTCTGTATGGTTTCACAAAGTGAAAACATAGTCATTCCAATAAGGAGATTCGCGTTGCAGAGGAATCTAGAACTCAACCGTAGATTGATTTAAGTCCCAGAGGTGTCATTGAGAACAATGCAAAGAGTATACAAGGGCCATACAAGGGTGGAGAGTTACATAAGAGTAGTGCCATATTGCATTACAATGAGTAGTGATGGGTGGTTTCCTCTTAAGGGAGACCATACCAATTGGTGGATTGGAGCATTGTTGAAAACAATGCAGGAAATCAACAAAGGAGTAGTCGTAGTCATCATATAATTTGTATGGGAGCCACATATCAACTATAGTGTACATATTTAAATTTCTAACAACAAAATTTTTCAATAACATTTCTGATTTGGAGATGGCCCCAATTAGTCTAAGGTTTGAGGGTGCATCTAACTTCACTCCTCGGAAGGTGAGGGTTTCACTGATTCTCATGAAGAATGGCATATCGAAGTTTGCTAACACCAAACTCACCCTACTTATAGATGTTGTAGAACTAGCCTCCTATAATCAAAATGATGTAAAATCTAGGAGAATTATCTTGGATACAATGAAGGATCATGTGATTCTTAACCTATTCGAGAAGAAGATAACAAGGGATATGTGGGAGGATCTAATGAATCTTTATTATAGTGATAAAAAAAAACAAAAAATGGTGCTGAGAGAGAAACTTAAGAACACTAAGATGACCAGATCAGGTATTGCAACCAGATATCTAACCAAGGTCACATAAGTATGTGATGAGTTGGCAATAGTTGGGGAGGCCGTGACAGAGGATGGAATGGTAAGGACGACCCTGAATGACTTTACCAAGCTATGAAACCCTTTCATGAAGGGAATATTTGCATGAGAACATCATCCTAATTGGGACAAATTATGGGATGATTTTGTCCAGGAGGAGATTCAGGAGGAATCTCTAGGAGGGCAACATAAGGGTGATGATGAGAACCTTACCCATAATAGTCAGGCAAGATAGGGAAGGAAGAATAAAAACATGGGTGGAGAGGAAACTTCACATGCTAAAAACAACAAGGCTTTAAGCAAAGCGAAATGATTTGCATGCCAAAAGAATGGGCATTATCCAAATCACATGTTTAGAGAGGAGGAAGGGAGGAGGAAGTTGTAACGGACACCGGTGTCAACAATGGTTTATGAGTTTGCATCGAAGTTCAAGAATGGCTTGTCATTTGTCTCCTACATATCAATCAACACCATCAAAAGGATTGACTTGTACCTGGATAGTGTTGCATGATACCATGTGACAAGAGGCATGGGAGCTATTTCATATTCTAATGGATAGTGACTTAGATTTGTTTATGGAGGTAATGATGTAAAGTATGTAGTGAAATGGGTTAGAACCGTCAAGTTCCATCTCCAATCAAGAGGTTCATTAGAATTCAAGGACATGATATATATATCGGTATAGAAAAAAACATCGATGTTTCCTCCATCCCATCTCTGAAGAAATAGACATAATAGACTTGACATAAGTGCATCTGGAAATTGGAGCAAATCTCTCCTCATAATCACTCTATCCTTTTGGGAAAACCCTTTGGCCACAAACCTAGCCTTGTAATTCTAGACGTTGCCGTTTATAGCATGTTTGATTTTGAAGATCCATCTCGAATTGATAGTTGATTTCTCCTTTGGACTCCTTACAATGTCTTAGATATCCTTCATGATAGAATTCTTCCACAACGACATACCTCTAAACTTGATGGCCTATTGCATCCTCATAATTGCTAGGCTTATAGTCAATGATGTCAGTCATGAGTGCCATGTAACTAGGAAACTATATTCATGGTCTACTTCCATGAAAGTACTCATGGGAGACTCCACATGCTCTTGAGCATCACTTAGTGCCCACTCTAGTCATTTTAGCCTCCCTTTGACAAAAATAGAAGGTGTCTCTTGCTCCTTCTTCTTATCTAAAGACTGAGTACCTGTTGTTGGTGTTGTTGGCATCTCCTTAACCTTCAAAGCCTCTCACTCCTAATCATATACCACTAATGGTATGGTTTTATGTGATTTCCTCAAGGTTTTGTGCTTCTCAAATCTCACACCCTTGCTCACCATTGTCTTCCCTTGTGATGGAATGTACACCCTATATGCCTTGGAAGTCTCGTTGTACCCAGGAAAAAAAAGGCCCTTTTGTCCTAAGGGCTCCAACTTTGTCCTCTTATCTAATGGTACATGTATATACACCAAACACTTGAAGATATAGAAGTGTCCCACCTTTGGTTTCACTCCTGTCAACAACAAAAGTATTATACCCAAAGACCTTATGAGGACTCTTGTTTTGAATATAGACTGCTACGTCGCATCCTTCTGCCCAAGTGAACATGGGTAGATACAGATCATGGATCATAGCTTTAGCAACCTCGATGATGGCCTCATTCTTCCTCTCAACAACCACATTCTCTTGTGGGTTGTAAGGAAATGTCAACTCTTTCTTGATGCCTGCCTCTTTGCAAAATTCCTTAAACTCATTAGAGGTATACTCACCCTCATTATCTAATCTAAGGACTCTGATCTTCCTCTAAATCTAGTTTTTCAAGAGAGCTTTGAACTCCCGAAACTGATTAAAGACTTCATCCTTGGTCTTCATGAAGTAAATCTATGTCTTCCTTGAACAATCATCTATAAAGTTCACATAACCGTTGTACCCACTCAAGGACCCTACTGACATAAAATGACACACATCAAAATGTACTATATCCAACAACCCTTTGGACCTATTATTATTGCTTGGGAGAGTAGTCTTGGCATACTTTCCAAGTGCACACACTTTGCAAACACCCAATTGCTCCACACTAAAATAAGGAAGCTTAGTGATGAAAATGGATTTTAGGGGTCCTTTGAATCGATTTTTTCTGTTCTTGATCCTGGAACCTATGTGTTATGGGCCCACAACTTATTTCACTTATGGTGTGCAGTAATGGCAGTAAGTCATTAAAAACCTAATATCTTTCCATGCAAGCATTGCCTAAAGCAACTCATTCCAATCAAATTTCATAATAATATCTATAGAGACCAATCCTTATTACCATATACATATAACCATCAACATGGGATCAAAACTATATTCTATATGTACACGAGACCAATTAATTTTAACACCTATGACTACGAGGAGGGACATACGACCACAACCCCACGACCAATATTTTAGCCCCTGTTAAATTAGTACCGAATCACCCCTGCGGTAATGTATCGAGCACCCCTTTTTATTTCCAAGGAAAAACCTTTGGGATGGGAAATTTGTTGTTAAGTGTTGCTTCTTTGATTTCCCATCAAGTGTTGACTCCGATGATAAAAGTATGTCCTAACCTTTGACTTCCTGCACTAGCAACAAATTTCAGGATGACAAAATTCTATGACACTTGATCACTCAACCTTTGTCTCTTGCTAAGGAGTTATTTATCCCAATGATAAAAGTATGTCTCGACGAAATACAATAGGCCTCATTGTGAAATATTTGGGGAATCGGTTTTGGGAAGAGAATAATTTCCATCAATTGCAATTTTGTCTTGCTTCTAAAAGTTTGTCCCAATGCTTTGACCTCTGAAACTCACTTTTCCATAGATCACTATCAATCCATCATAATGCACGTTTCTACAATGCTTCCAATATAGAACTTTGGTTTATGGAATCAACCTCACTTTCACTCACACAAATAATGATTTCTAGTACATAACACACCAACTTGTCATTTCCTTCTCCTTAGAGTTTTAGTGCTTTGATACCATGTTAATTTTTAATACTCCTTCTCCTTTGAGTTTTACTTGGTTCTCTTATTTTATTCTCATTTCGTATGTTGTAAGTACTCCATGCAGCTCATCCATGGTAACATTTTATAAGTCAGATATTTCTTCTAGCATAGAGACTTTGGCGTCAAACCTCATTGGAAGTGATCTCAGTATTTTTTGAACAAACACTTTGTTTTCAATTGGTTCTCCAAATTCTTATATGGAATTTACTAATTCATCAACTCAGAGAAAATAAGTTGCAATATTTTCATCTTCATTTATTTTCAAATGCTCAAATTTTCCTCTGAAAATCTAAAGCATGGCCTCCTTGACCTTTTTTTCTACTTCATATATATTTTGAAGCTTGTTGCAAACATTGTTTGTAGTTGTGCAATGCATTACTTTTAGATACATTTATTTTGTTAGACCATTTAGAATAACATTTATAGCTTTAGCATTATTATCATAGAGCTTCTTACATGTATCATTTGTTGGAGCAGTTAAGGGTCTTGTTTATCCAATCAATACAGATTGTCATACAACATATCTTAGTGCCTGCACATATGCTTAAATCTAATTTTTGTGCCCTCCATGATCTCCCTTCCAGTGGTTAAACTGCTCATGAAGGAACCTGGCTCTAATACCAACTGTTGGAAATACTGAGGGGGGGTGAATCAGTATTTCACTTACAATTAGTTAATTATAAAAAATTTAGAGCATGAATAGTAAAACAATAAGCATCAACACGCTCAAGAGTAGTACACAACAAATCTTTAGGTGGAAACCCTTTCGGGAGAAAAACCACTGAAGACTTCTCTAATATAATTTATGATTACATAATTTTTCAGCCACAGTTGAGGAGGAAGCCCAACTCCCTAGTACTTTGGAAAAATGTTCAATTTATCAGGAAGCTCCAACTCCTAAAAGGATGTTGCTACACCTTGATTTACCAACTCCAACCAGAAGGACACTCCAATGCCCTACTGTTATCAGCTACAACTGATAAGATGCTCCAACACCCTGCAAGCTTCAACTTTCCCTAGCACCACCTTGCCACCCTGAAGTATTTTCAGGTTACAACCTGAAGAGACTTCACTCTCTTGCCTTGCACCACCCTACCACCCTAAATATGATAATAAAATGTGGGCTCTTGTACTAGGGATAACAGCCCACTTACAAAGATATTCAATCAAGCCCTTATTGTTAATATGTATTTATGATATACAACAAAAGACCAGACTTCTTCAACTGTTGGAAAAACTGATGTGACAGTGAAAAACCCTTGGAAAATGTTCCTTAGATTTTCTGATGCAATAATTTTCCTTCACAACAAAACTAAGCTCTGCCTTATCCTTCCCCAATGCTTGTGTTGGTTGCTATAGATGAATAATCTATGAAGATTTGTTATAGACTAGAACAAGATGTGTGCAATTTGCAGTGTTCAAAACATAGAGCAATACAACCTTCCCATACTTCTTATACCAACAAAAGATCCAGGCATAACTTAACTTCTTTGAGTGATCAGTCTAGGACTTCACATGAACTCTACTTGATAATGACTTCTTGAAATAGGATTTGAATTGCTCACAAAGATCATTGTTTAGGGCTTGTTTGCAAGAATCAAAACATATCTTGGAAGCTTCTAGAAGACACCACAAGAAGTGCGTGTAGTTGCTAGAGTTGTTAAAGTGTACAAGTCAAAATATTTTTCAACAAAATGCACCTAGGAACTACAACATTGTTAGGTTCCCTAACAGATTGAAATTGTTCAAAAAGTATAACCTTAGGTTTGCGACAATTTATGGGGCTGAAATTTTCATACGTCTTCAGATCTTGGTGCCTCTTGTTATCAATAGGAGACTTGATCACCCACAATACATAGCTTCCAAAGAGGGGTCGAGTCAAGCTGCTTTGATGAAGAATTATTGCACAAAGTCTAAGCTTGAGTTACCCTACAAATCAGTGCTTGAATTGATAAATTGGCACAAACTTCATCACGAGATCAGCACTTTGGAAGATAGATTACCACAAATCTTTGATTTACACTTTACGTCAGGATGCCCTACCTCATATTTGCCACAAGTCTATGACTTGAGTGCCAATGAAACCCTTAACAAATGAAAACCCAAACATAACTCCTTCAAGTTTGACTTTCTTGGCAAAACATGTAAGGTTATTGTAACACGCCCCCTCTTAATTCCCATCAAAACATAGGTTAGAAGGAGGTTGTTACTATGATGACATAAGATGCAAGGTAGCTTTATGGAAATGAGGTCTAAAAATTTAGGTCTTCCTCAAATTCCTTAAGACTTTAAATGGATAATATCATCGTTTTCATCCTGTCGAGATGATTCTAACGATACAAATTTTGTCCCCATTCGACCTCTACATCAGAGGTTATGACCACTCAAAGTTTAGTGCCATGTCATCAATCTGCCATGTGGTCCCCCAATGGTGCCCACTTGGCTGTCCTAGTCAACCTCAACATTGCCACTTGGCATCAATATATTAGCTTCTGATTCGTTCACACACACACACACACACACACACACACACACACACACACACACACACACACACACACACATATATATATATATATATATATTTGTGAATTACCGATCTGCTACTACCACGTCACCCCAGATATAATCCTACATAGAGGAAACCACCCCAGTAAAAACTCAGTCACAATAGTCCTTAAACTGTCAAGGTCCGAGGTTCTGAGGACTTGCTACATCACCCTGGAGATGATCCCACCTTAGAGGAAACTCCATCTTGACAAGACCTCCATCTTGACAAGACCTCCATCCTGACGAGAATTCCATCTCGGTGAAAACTCACCTTGGTAGAAACTCCTCTAGGTGAAACATACACTCACCTCAAAAGAAACATATGCTCTAGCCCACTCCTACCACATCATCTTGAAGGAAACTCACCTCGGTGGAAACCCATGTCAGAGAATACTCCATGAGACCATGCTCTTAATCTCCAAGGTTGGGATTTTATCGACAAATGATGGAAGGAGCTTTTGTAACACACTCCTCCCACATCTACCCAAGCAACCAGCCAACTAGGGTAAACATGCGATGAGAGGCCACTATGATATAGTTCGACCTCCTAAGTCACGTTAAGGAAGTGGAACCAATGGAAACACACCATACAAACATTAATCTTAGCTACATGACCCTCAGGAACCAATCCAATACTTTAGATAACTTGCCTTGGGGTCCCACTGATCTTTTGGACAGCTTAAGCCTCATTCGCTGCCATGCTATAGGCATGAGGGTGACCAGGAAACCCAAAGTCACTCTCACAGGCTTACTTTCCAGCGACCAGAGACCAAAACTATCAGTGCTATGCCAACAACTATGGGATTTGAGCCACTTTTTCAGGCCCAGAGCCCAGGTCACTACCTAGAATTGAACCATCTCTTCAAATCAATAAATTAACATGGAAATGACAATATTAAAGCAAATGCTTGTTTAAGACCTTTACTGGACCCCTACTAGCCATGATAGATATTTTGTCAAACATATCATGAATATGTAATCTACAGGTGTAAATAACAGTTTTGAGCACAAGGGTCTCATACTTAGCTGAGAATTGCTAAGAACCATTATTGCCTTAATACATCAACTACCATTCCATCCATTAGGTATATACATTGATCATTCAATTACAAGTAAAAACATGATGAAATCCATACATGGTTGCTGTCATAAAACACATACATAACCAACATAATAGTAATATAAATACTCATGAAAGTACAACCATATAGACCACATATAATCCATCAAAATGCTCATAAAAATACAAGGAGAAATAACCTTTCATTAATGATGCAAAATCCAAACCCGAGATGGGACTTTCACATTCCACCCGACCGTAGAATGGCTGAGCCAAATCTCTCTTCAACCATTCACCTTCGTGCCATATTCCAAGCATGAATGTGGGATCTCATAGAACACATCAATCAAAACTCGTCTACGGCTTCCAGCGGCCATCCACCTCAACCCTTCAAATAATGATTCCACCTCACGGTCGGACATCACAAAACCATCATTAGATCGGTCTCTATCCCAGCCATCCAGGGCTCCAGAGCATTTGTCCAACTCGGCTATGGGACTAGTAACTCAACCCACAACTTTTATCGGGCTCTAGAGCGTTTGTCTAACCAAGGCTACGGGACTAGTAACTCAACCCACTAAGGGCTCTAGGGCGTTTGTCCAACCCAGGCTACAAGACTAGTAACTCAACCTAAGTTGTTCTAGGTCTCCAGAGTGTTTGTCCAACCAAGGTTATGAGACGAATAACTCAACTGAAACTAAAGAAACATGAGAACCAATCAAAAGCACAATAAGGAAATAAACCCACAATCACCATGGCTATCGAGGAAATGGCAAGGCTAGGCAATCCACTATCAATCTCAACCATCATCCATGCCAATGACAGATCACAACCAAAAATCCACATGCATTTTCCATGCATGCCAAAACTAGTGAAGGAAACATACATGCAACTCGGTACCTATAAGAAAATCTAATGTAGCTGTTGATCCGAATGCCCTCTTGCGTTTTACTATTCTTCCTTTGCCTTCTTGCTCTAAGAACCCATGTATGCCACACCCTCCAAGAGTGCTCCAAGAAAACTCTAAGCCTCCAACAATATGAGAAAATCTAATGTAGCTGCTGATCCGGATGCCCTCTTGCGTTTTACTATTCTTCCTTTGCCTTCTTGCTCCAAGAACCCATGTATGCCACACCCTCCAAGAGTGCTCCAAGAAAAATCTAAGCCTCCAACAATATGAGAGAGAGAATAATGAGAGAGAGCTCCAACACTGAAATGACAAAAGGTTACCAACTGATCCTCATAAGCCTTTTTATGAATGAGGCCTCTATTTTCTTCATTTTCCATTATTTTCCTTCATTTTCCACTTCACATGCAACTTGTGACCTTTCACCTCCTTTTTCTCCTAATTTCCATTATTTTTCATAAATAAATGTGCCAAAAATGCCATTTTTCCTTTCAAAAGCCTTATCCATTGCCTTTGCCAATTTCCTTAGCCATAACCAATCACAAGTGGTCCCCATCACTAGGGTTTTGCCCAACATTCAGCTTGGAATAAGTGTATGATCATCTATGGTTATTATTTTTCCTTTATTTACTTTTATTACATGGAATTTTCACGAGGGTTGTTACAACTTTCATTATGTAATGGGGATAACTCTTTGTCTTGCAACAAAGTCTCGCAGGAATTTCAACAACAAGGGCCCAGACAGTCCCATACTTGTATGTCCCACCACCCTGTACAACATGTACACATACACAGCGTACCACAATACATACACCTATACCCGCTGTACAATACGACACATACATCTACACTTGGTGTACAACACAATAAATACACCTATACCCGATGTACAACTCAACACATACACCTACACCAAGTTTACAACACAATACATACACATGCACCCAGTGTATAACACAACACATACACCTACACTCGATGTACAACTCAACGCATACGCCTATACCCGTTGTACAACTCAACACATACACCTACACCGGATGTACACCACAACACATACACATACACCCAATGTACAACTCAACACATACACCTACACTTGGTGTACAACACAATACATACACCTTCACCTAATGTACAACACAACACATACACCTACACTCGGCGTACAACACAATACATACAATTGCACCCAGTGTACAACACAACACATATATATACACAAAGTACAACACAATGAATAGACATCATGATATAGTGTCTACACAATACACATAACACAGTACCACATGTACATAACACTACGTGCACAACGTGTACACAACGCTGCATGCAAGCAACACCACATGTACCACATGTGCACAACACCACATGCACACGACACCACATGTACAACATGCACACAACACCATATGTACACAACATGCACATAGCACCATACGTACACAACGCTATTTATAAAACATGTACATAGCACCATATGTACACAACACCACATGTACATAGCACCATATGTACACAACGCTGCATGTACAACATGTACATAGCACCATATGTACACAACACTGCATGTACAATATGTACACAGCACCAGTACTGCACATCCAGAGACCACATTGTCTCTACCAAGAAACCTTGCTTCTAGTGTCTTTCCACTATCCATGCTTGTCCCAACATGCCACAAATCACATTGCTTTCATTCCGTTGATGTATCCCTCAACATTACCTATCCATAACATAAACATAGGCATAATATAAGCATATAATATCAAATCATATCCACATGATATTAACCTCAGAGATTTGTTAGGGCTACTCTTCCCACTTGATACCAGGAACCTCTTCATGTCGTTCACCTGCATAAACATTCATTCCTCCATAATAATGATCCATGACGACCATGTCAGACAATGACATACATACATACATACATATAAACATTAACATAAAACAATCAAGATCCCTAACAACCTTGTCAGACAATGGCAAACATACATATATATACACATATATACATAGTAGCATAATCATGATCACAACATAATTACCATATATCATAAGGTCAAGGTTAAGAGAAATCCCTTTATTCATGCACAACATGCACAACATTGAGAATAACAATTCCCAACATAGTGAAGTCATATGATGCCTCAATCCATTTACTTTACCTTTCCTGTTACCTTTCTCATGACTTTCCTGCCACTATCCATTTACCCCAATGGACCCAACCAATCCAACTGGTTTTTATATTCTGGCCTTTAGTTACCCTTTACTCATGCACCAAGCTTCATCCGAGTCTTACATTACTTGTTGGGTTTCATTCAGCTTCCCCCGAGCTCCATTAACTTTCCTCTTCCCCCAACCCCAAGACCCTAAAAACATAAAAGATAAGAACAAAAGGAAAACAAGAATAAAACCAAACAACAATACACTATCACAAATAAAGAGGCATGGCCATGCACCAGACATAAACAAAAATGCAAATCAAGCGCAAACAAATCACACAATCACAAAAGATAGAAAACACAAAACTAACAACAAACACCATGACTCAACCCCATGGTTCACAATGCTTCCAAGGGAAAGCTCAACTCGAGCCTCCTTCAAGATTTCATAGAAGTCTCTTTTTCCATGCAATCCCCTGCATCATGTTGCCATAAACACATAAATGTCAATGCATAATTAAACATAACAATATACCAGTTACCTTGCCTTGTTGTACCCAACACACTGACTATAACTGAACACGTACATATATCATCTCTCAAGGGACTCCATTCCTCTTGACGAATCCATCTATAACTAGAAATCAGCTGTCATACCTGCCAAATGCATGTTTAGGAATATAGCACATATCCACATAATGTCAGACAAAATCAAGGTTAAGAAGACTTCCTGTATTCATGCAAAACACTCATTCATTTGGAATTGTGGTATCCAAACATAGCCAAAGGATTTCTCACCCAATTCCTTTCTTTTACCTTTTACCTTATTGCAATTGAGTCTTATTACATGTTATCACATCACCCAACTGTTAGTTATATAAAAAAATAATTTGTTACCTTGTCATGCTAATACCAAGCATGTTTCCCTGCAACTACTCACACATGTCAGTCACATGTTCCAAAGATCAAGACATCATACCTGTTAATTTGAAATGAGCCTTACCAAGACTAACGACCATGTCATAATATGCATTCAACTCACAATCATTATTCATAATACTAAAACTAGCACCCACTTGCATTCAAGCATATATCAACGGTCTCAACACATATTGTGTTAGTACAACCGTCCTAAAACAAGATCATTCCTTCATGTAATATCATGGATACATACTCATTTCATTCAATTAACCAAACATTCAAAAATATTATAAACATACCGTGTTAGATAAACCAAATAAATGACATAATCAAACTCATACCTCAATGTATCCCAGGGGAGGCTGTCACATCTGCACAAGTTAGTCCAGATTAATACGACACAATATCACAAATATATTGGCTCAACCTGAGTATCATAACCATATCCATATGCACAAGCCAATATATATTAACATGATACATATAACACTAAGATCTTAACTGCAACAACCATAATCATCATGTGTATGACCGCAATGCATATAACAACAAATCAACTACCATGCATGACTATCTGACACATGTGCACATGACCGCACTAATCAACTAGCATCTATCATGCATGTGGCCACAACAACAATAGAATGAAAGGCGTATACATAACCAAAATGCATATAAAAATCATTAACCAACATACCTACATGCCCAATATACAAAATTGTATGCCGATATGCTCTTACCCCAAGGTTTAGTGCTACAACCTCGCCCTAATAATCTGCATCTCTTGCTCTATCTCATCCAGCACATTAGCATCTGTTACACAACATTTTGTCACTGTCCATGTACTCCCCATTCCACGATCCCAGAGGACCTCTACAATGACCCTCATGTGTTTTCCCATCATGAATAAACTCCCATTATGTCCCTCTTCATGAGCAGAACATTTCCCTTTTGCATCATTTCCCAAGAATCTTCCTTTTACCCCAGCTTACAAGACAAACACTAATGACTAGTTCATACCCTATGCTGATCTGTGGATTTTAACACTGGGACTAA
This sequence comes from Pinus taeda, assembly GCA_000404065.3. Lineage (NCBI taxonomy): Eukaryota > Viridiplantae > Streptophyta > Pinopsida > Pinales > Pinaceae > Pinus > Pinus taeda. Next base: position 122,708 of record APFE031484011.1, on the reverse strand, counting down.
CATTGATCAGCGCTACTGAGCCTTGTCTCAGTCGCATTGATCCTCTTTTGGCAAGTTTTTTAAATATGGAGTCGAAGCTTCCATGTCTAGAAGCTTCGTAAGGGAAGTCCGGTAAATGGTTGGGTTGGATGGAGGCGAGGAAGTCAGTTTGGGTTCCTTTCCCCTATTAGGATGGAACAAACCCAAGAGATAAGGCCTCTCCCATGATAAGAGGAACCATATCCCCTCCATCAAAGCTATATATGCCCCTCCTTTCCCAAGATGAACTAGCTTTTTTTGGATGTAATTTTAGTATTGGTATTTTTGGAGCTTGAATAATCAACAAGACATCTATAGCTTGTAGCTTTCTAGTTTATGTTTGAGGGAGAATAGTGTGTTTGGTTTGGTTTGAGACTAAAGGGAAGAGGCCTTAAAACTTCCATTGTTGGGGCTATCCATGAGATGCTAGCAGAAGTGTGGGAACCCGGATACGTCAGAGGAGACCAGCAACGTCAAGGCATTGGTTGTAATCTCTTTCTGAACTTATATGAATACAACTATTGATTGATTTCCTACATTGAAGTGTTATCTTACATTTGATGGCTTAATAATACTTGACCTGTTGAGTAGGATGAATGCAATATTGTATGCTATCACATTTGTTGTTGTTGTTTGATTGCTTGTTTCAGGTATTCGAAGGAAGGAAACAGAAAGTAGTTGGAGTGAGGAAGTATGATCATCACCAAGCGGGATAGCGTTCTAAGAGGTAGGCCCTCTTATTTGATTCTAGCATAAGGAAGTTTTCCATAGATTGTTTGTTTGTGGCTAGACTCGCTCTCTCAGGCTAGAGGAATTGTTAGTGTCCGCACTGAGAATTTACCTGCACCACAAATTGGCAACTTTGTTGGGAAACCAATCCTTCTATTTGATCGATTGTCATTTCATGGTTTTGTGTGAACTTTTATAATATCACCATTTCCCTTTAGTTTTATCTGCTTTGATTGGTTTATCGCTTTGAGTTTGAAATTTACAGTGGCAGGTCGAGTTTTAGCCTTTGAAAATTTTATTTTTTTTCTTGAATCCCTCGATCAACAATCTTTTTGGCCAAACAGTCGCGCCGATCAGGCCTATCAGCGCTAGTTGTAGTATGGCCAGTCGTGCCGATCAGTGTTTGTTGTCCGTTAGGTAACCATGCTGATTCTTGTAGGTGAAGATAAGGGTTTCTCCTACATCATAACTAGTATGTCTTGCCCTCTTAATTTCTGCCTCTTAGTTTATTTTGCCTGTGTTCTCCTTGACTGGAAAGCTTCATTAACTTGGTTTGTGTGCTTGTTTGGTTTACCTTACCTTTACTTGATTTTTTGAGTCTTTGGATGGCTTGTTTCCCTAGGGCATCTAGGTCATCATCCATTCAATTGTTTGTGTGCTCAGCAAGTCAAGTTGTTGGTTAGCTGCTCTATGCATTTTCATTTTTTAGTCCTTTTATTGCTTTGATTTCCATTAAACAAGTTTGAAAAGTTTAATTTGTTCTCTTGATTAAGCGTCGCTTTTTGGACATATATTACATTTCTCGTCTTGTTCTTGATTGAATCAATGCATCATTGGTTTGGAAGGAATTCTCTTTTTGTGGTTTTCATTTGATCGATGTTGATTGTTTTGAAAAAAATTCAGTGAAGTGTTTGTGAAAGATCCATGTTATCATTCCATTGAAAAATACATAATTCTAGTTTGTTGAATCAATATGTTACATTAGCTAGCATCATTGAAGACTAGAGTTGCATCATCATTTGCATTTGAAAAGAAATGAATTATCTTTACTGTTAAAAGGACTAATTGAAGTGCATTTGATAGGAAGATCCAGTGCATTTAGGAGATTTATCAGAGAAAGATTTCATTATTTGATTGTTGCATTGATTTTGTGTTCCCTATCTCTCAATTAGTGTTAACTTTCATCGAAGACAAAGATCTCTTTTCTCATATAGCTGCATTAGGAGTTTTGTCAGATGACAACGATGGGGCCTTGTAATTTAAACCTAATTCAAGATCAACCATTAAAATTTATCGAATTAACCTAAGGAGGCATTGAAACTTAACGCTTACATTTAGAGGTCTAGGCTAGAGACGTGTTTAGACGTCTTAAAACCTAGCAGTTGTCGTTCGCTTCGGCACTAGACAGCGCTAATACGTACTTGTGCTCCCCTTCCTGTAATGTATATAAAGGGAGACCCCACTAGGTATGCAATCCTTTATTCATAGGAAATCGAGTCTGCCGCCTTGTAAATGTGATACACCGAACACAACATTTGGGGAGATTGCTTGCTCGTACTTTTCGGTTCGCCGGGAGGTATTATGCAATTCACGGTTACCTGGTAATCCTTTTGCCTAGATTATCCCGAGCAGTCGTTTTTGTCTTTTTGACTCTTTAAATTTAAAAGATCATCGAGTACTTGTCCTTTTAAGCTCATTCACTTTGAAAGTGACTAGAGTCACCTTTTGCCCTTTTCTCGACTCTTAAAACATGAAAAGGCAAATTTTGTTTCAGTGTTCTAAAATTAACTTCCCATGTAATATTCCTGGTTAAAGTTATATTCCTTAGTAATTCTTTAGGGTCAATTCCAATGGCAACATTTCCAGAATATACCAGTCAAGGAGTTCCCTCGGATGGGAATCCTGGTCCTTTTCTTTCTTTTGGAAACGCTGGTGCTCCTTATATGGTGACGTTGTCCCTTCCAATTCCAATGGCAACATTTCCAGAATATACCAGTCAAGGAGTTCCCTCGGATGGGAATCCTGGTCCTTTTCTTTCTTTTGGAAACGCTGGTGCTCCTTATATGGTGACGTTGTCCCTTCCTGGGTTAACCATTGGTCTACCTGTCTGGTTGTTTTCGACCTCAGTGGTACCAAGTGTCCCGACTCCTATCCAAACGTCTCCTTCATTCGAATCAGGTCATGATGATTCTAAGGTTGACCCCTCGCCTTCTTCCACCATTTCTTCACCCTCCTTTTCTACTTCGCCTGGTGAAAGTTTCAAATCTAGTAACCAAGAGGCTAAGAAAAAGAAGAAGACGAAGAACAAGAAGTCAGATAGGAGAGAGGCCAACCGTACAGCTATTTAACTAAATTCACTTCTTGTCGACAAACTTTCCGATCCTCCACAGAAGGTCAGATTCCCTTGCAAGCTGTGTAAGGGTGACCATCTCCTTCGAGACTGTCCTAGCATTCCCGGAGTCTTAGAGGTATGGTCCCAAGACCTGAATCGACCATCCTCATCAACCTCTAGAGATCATGTCGATGCTACACCCTCGACTAGCGATGGTAAGAAGAAAGGGAAAATTAGATTCCCCTGTAGGTTATGTGAAGAAGAGCATCTTCTTCACCTTTATCTTCTTATGGATAAAGCGTCCAAAGCTTTGGAAAACCTTACAGTGCCTCAGGCCCAACTCCTTAGTGGTTATCAGAGGCTTTCTTTTGACCCTCTCCTAGTTGGTAAAGAGATTTACTTGGATTCATCTCTTGCCCATCCTGCTCTTCCTGAGCAAGACTCTCTTCTGTCTGTTCCCGACGAACCATTGGTCAAAAAGAGTGTCGACTTGTCTCCGCCTTTAGTTGTTCACTCTGTCCCAAAGAGAGTGGTGATCATACTGCTTGTGTTCTTCTCATCTCCTCAGATTCTCATGAATCAAAGAGTGACCCTCCCATCTCGGTTGTTTAGGAGAGTATTTCTTCTATTCCCGCAGAGCATGGGGGAAATCATATGATACCCCCACCCAGTAGTTTTGTCGTCTCATTTGTTTGGATTCAATTGACTGCTTTTCGCCTCCCATCTTATGTGCCTTTCCAGATCACAGTACAAGCCTATAATATGTTAGTACATGGCACTATATTAGATGAAGGCGCTTCTGTTAGCATCATGTCTTCTACTACTTGGCAAGCTTTGGGCTCCCCACAACTTGTGCCTGTCACTCAAAATCTGTTGGCTTTCAATAGAGGAACTAGTCAACCCTTGGAGGTCCTTCCGAAGTTCCCTATTACCTTGGAAGGAAAGACCACTATATAGACGTGATGGTAGTCCAAGGTCCCTTAGATTTCAATCTTCTCCTTGTACGCAACTATGTTTATGTCATGGGAGCTCTTGTTTATTCATTTTTCTATGTGGTTTGTTTCCCGCACAACGGGAAAATTGTTACCATTGATCAATTGTCGTTCATTGGTCACCAGGCGCGTCCTTTGCAACCATCATCCCCTATCGGCTCTTGTTTGCAAGCAATACCTTCCCCGCCATAGGTCAATTATGTGGCTACCCATTCCATCTCTGCATCTGCTGATGTTCACACAGATGGTATTGTACATTATGTACTAGGGGCATTGGAACCCGATTTGTCTTTGGTACCAAATGACATGTATTCCTCCCAGAGCATGGTTCTTCCGTCTATTGAAGACCTCTTGGGAGCCATGTTCTCTTATGGGTCATGAACAAACGTCTCGAGGATAGTTCCTGGTCTTGGGTCAACCTTGTTAAAAAATGAAACAAGGATTGATGAGGATGGTTCCTTGTCTTGTGACAACCTCGTTAAAAAAAGAATCAAGGAGTGCGAACATAGTTCCTTGTCTTGTGTCAAGCTCATTAAAAAAAGAAACAAGGGTCTCGAGGATAGTTCTTTTAATCTGTCAACCTCATTAAAAAATGAAGCACCTCCCTTTTCCAAATCGAGTCTTTGATTAAGATCTCGTAAAATCCTAGTTGAGTCTTTCTTGGATCTCGAAAGTGAACCTTCATTCCATTCACCTAGTTGAATGAAATGAAGCTTGGGGGGCATGTACCTCGAATTGAGTCATTATGCCAGGGGCATGCAAACTTATCTCAAGCATAGTTTTTCGTTTCAAGCTTGTGTAAACATGAAACTAAATCGAAGAAGAGTTCTCCATGGTTCAAGCTTGTGTAAAAATGAACCCATGCCCGATTTACATCTTGTAATTGTCGTTTTAATCAGCTAGTTTTTGCTATATGAACCTTGGTTTTTAATTCCATCGCCACTATCTCTTTGGCCGATCATACTCTTTCACTTGGTTGCTTTTTCCTTTCTCGAGGAATAAGCCTCTTGACCATTACATGTTTTGAGCAATTCCTCCATTGCCAGAACTAGTTGCTACCCTTTATACCACTCATTCCTCCAGGACGAGTCACCTTTAAGTTCTTTTCTGACTCGTAAAAGATGAAAAGATTGCTGAGTATTTTTTCCCTTTTTTGACTCGTTAAAGAGAATAAAAACGGGGGGTCTACTTTCAGCTCTTTTCCGACTCTTAAAATATGAAAAGGTTGCCGAGCTCTTGTCGTTTTTGAACTCGTTAAAGGTTGCAAAACGTCGTTTACCCCTTTTTTTGGGCTGGGATGAACTATTTATGAAAAAGGTACTCCTTGACTGAAATGATCAAGCGGTTCTCTCAAGTATTGTTTTCTACCTTGTCGGGCTCGAGAGACACAAATGTATGAAAAGGGATCATGCAGAGTTTTCTTTTCCTTGTCTTTTCAAACTCTCTAAACATGAAAAAGGTACCGAGTTACACCTTTGTCGGACTCGTTAAAACATTAAATGACATCAGATTTGTCACCATGATGAACACGAGCTTCTCCTTCCTAGGGCTCATTAATCTTACTAGGTCAGATTCATCCAAAGGATGGACTTATATTACAAGCATATGTTATGCCTGTCAAGTTTGTGTAAAAATAACTGGGGTACTCCCCATAAATGGTGAGGGAAAATTGGAAGTATTTCATCAGTTGTATTCACTTGAGGTAGCCTGTTTCTCTTGAACATTGACACTCATCTGTTATTCGTGTTAGGTTTTGGGACATCCTCACTCTGTCACTTGCCACCTAGGTTTTGGGTTATCCATTTTAAACCTCTCATATGATCTATGCCACGTCACCATGACCTTTGATCCTATGATGTCAAATGCTGCCAAACTCCGGAGTCGTGTCATCCATATGTTCAAGAGAAGTCTTCCTACATGTACATTATCTAATCATCTTGGATTACTCTCATACATTGTGTTCCTATTTTGTGTCGATGATGAAGGATTCATTATGAACTTCCTTCGACGAATCGCTTCCTGTCGACTTTAGCTCATTATCCAGGAAGTTGATCTAGAAACTCCTTTCCAGTACCTTAGAGCTTGCATGCCTCAATGGAAAGTTCTTCGCACTTGACGACAGGTTCTCATCATTGGCCTTCGATCGAATGATTTCAAGGGTGTTCAACTTCATTTCCTTATTCACACCTCGTGAATTTTGTTGCTGGTACCTTGAGAGCCATTGTAATTATTGGTGGTTTCTCTTGCACTTGTTAACGCTTCACATCATTGACCAGTAATCAAACGACTTTCCAACATGTTTGACTTCAACACATTTATTCACATGTTAGAATTTGTACTTTGATCGGGTCGTGTTGGGGTGCAAGACCTTGGGCTTAGATTACAAAAGTCCAGGTTGAGAGGAGTAATGATTCATTCATGATTATATACATGATTCTCTAGACGGATGGCTATGCCCATGCCGTGGATCTATTTCATATGATCCCTCCAATTGGATGGCTGCGTCCATGTCAAGGATCCATGCACATGATCTTTTTCTTGATGGATAGTTGCACCTATACCATGGATTCATGTATTGTTATATGCCTCATGTTTATCAGGCATGACTATCAAATTTCAGATATGTACATGTATGCTTTCTTACAGGTTTTTCGATGACGGACTCCGGTTCCCCGCAGCTACTTGTAAAGCATTTCACCCCTCACCCTAGTTTGGCCTTCATGCTTTAGGGGCATCTGTTACACACCATTTTGTCACTATCTTTGTACTCCCTGTTCCACGATCCTGGAGGACCTCTACAGTGACCCTCATGTGTCTTCCCATCATGAAGAAACTCCCATTATGTCCCTCTTCATGAGCAGAACATTTCCCTTTTGCATCGTTTCCCAAGGATCTTCCTTTTACCCCAATTTTCATTGAAGTGTTTGTGAAGGATTCATGTTATCATTCCATTGAAAAATGCATAATTCTAGTTTGCTGAATCAATATGTTACATTAGCTAGCATCATTGAAGACTAGAGTCGAAGAGAAATGAATTCTCTTTACTGTTAAAAGAACTAATTGAAGTGCATTTGATAGGAAGATTCAATGCATTTAGGAGATTTATTAGAGAAAGATTTCATTCTTTGATTGTTGCATTGATTTTGTGTTCCCTATCTCTCAATTAGTGTTAAATTTCATCGAAGACAAAGATCTCTTTTCTCATATAGCTGTTGTTATCACCTGGATTGAAACATAGGCTGAAGGAAGGCAATGCCAGGGTAACCACAAACCACACTTAGCCAAGTAGCTAGCCCTACTAGGCCAGGAGAGGGCTCTCTCTATAAGGATCTTAGCCAAGATGACTGGATCAAAGAAAATGATATTAGGCTAGGTATAGTAGCACAAGGTTTGATTTGATTTGAAGGGGTTTTGCTAGATCAGGAGGAGCTGGACAGTTTGGGCAAGGAAATTAGGTCAAAATTGCAAGGTATTCGATGGGGAAAGGTAGGCACAAGGCTTAGCAATCTAGGGTTTTGATGGGTGAGGTGTTTCAAGACCGGTGACAAGCTAGGAAGAGCATGCAATCACCATGGATCCTTCCTAAACTGAAGAAAACATAAACTGTGAATATTTTCCCAAAGCAGAGCATTAATGTTATGGATTTTGCCTATCAACTTGAAAACATCCACTTAGAAGAAATATGAAGTACACAAAACATTTTAACATATGATCACAAGAGAGGAAAGTGAACTAAACATCATACCACATGGATCCCAAAGAAATAGCTGCAATTTTTCATTAATCTACTGCTAAACTGATACAAAATGATGTCCAATCAGAGCATAAGCATCCAGCTGAGTCCAACCCTTTACAATGAGAAAGAAGAAGAAGATATAGGCATGAACTCAACCTCCTCCCATCCTCAGGGGTCGAATCCCTAAGATGAGGAGCTAATCTAACCAACACTGAACAAGAAACTGGAATCTAGGCATCCTAACAACTTGCCTCTAAAAGTGAGGAAATTGATTCATTTGTGCTCAAAATGACTTTTAATCTAATGAATCTACCCTCTACTACTAATTATCCATCATATTTACAATCCAAGTCATCATTTGCATTAGTAAAACATCTTCCATGAGAGAAAATCCAAGATCACAGTCAAAACACAGTGAAATGGCAATCCTGTGCAAAATTTGTCCTATGCACAGTGCCACTGGCCCTACGCGTAGCACCACTTTCAGGTCCCTTTTGGAGGCCTTCCTGGCATCCAAATTGAGCTCATGATAGATCATTGGAAAGATCTTCAAGTATAATTTCCAAAAAATCTAGAATTTCTTCATTTGAAGCTAATTTGACCCCTCAAAAGTTGATTCTCCCAAGATTGCTTCTGTGTGTCCAAAAAATGGTAGAAAGGTCATTTTTGGGGTGTTTTTTTGACCTTTTGGTAGACCAATTCTGCTCTAAAAGCTTAGCAAATGCATAGGGTGCATGTACTCATCACTCTGAATCCAAAAATGCAAGCAATTTGTCCATTGGGTGTCCCTAGGAAAAGCGCAGTGCCACCGAGCCAAGTTTCTTGTGTTAAAATTTCCAAAATTCGCCAAAGGCAAAAATTCCTCCGAATCTGATCAAAATTGGTGAGCAACACCATCATCAAGCATCTTGATGAGCCAAGGAAGCTTCAACAAGCAACCTAAGCCTATCCTCCTCCTTTTTTCCTTTGAGAGCCCGTCTCAACCTTGCTTTCATCTGCTTGACCCTTATATTGCAAATTTTGTTCCGGGTCCTGTAGTGGTAGGCCATGTGCTTGATGATTTGGTTGTCCCCATTGGCCTTTTGTAGCAACTTTTATAATTGAAAATTGACTCTTTCAAGCCGAATTTATCTATCACCCTCAATTTCCTTCTCAATTAAAGTCAAAGTGACCGGTGCTTGTTTCTTTTGCGCTGCTGATTTACCCTTGTCACTTTGTCTCTTTGCCTTGAGAAGTTCTAGCTCCATGATGACCTGCTTATCACTCAGTTGTTTGTTCTCTTGTTTCAGATAGGTGATGACATGCTTGGCTCTCCCCAAGTTGTCCATCAATGCTTGGATTTGACCCTTTTTCTCATGCATGATGATGTTTTCTTTTGTTGCTTCATCCTGAGCCTCCAAGTCAATTGTCTGTATGCCATGATGAATATGATGTTCTGGCTCATCATTATCCATCAAATGAAAATCTCTCTCCTCCTCATCATCAAGACTTTCCTCCAGCATTTTTTCTTTCCCTTTATGTAGTTGCTGCACCTGTACATGTTGTGTTGATGAAGAAGACAAAGACCCTTCCACACCCTGTGGAGCAAACATTTCCCTATGAGTTGATGAAGAAGGCAAGGTCCCTTCCACGCCAAGTGGAGCAAACACTTGCCTATTAGCTGCAAAAAAATTTCTTGCCCCTCTCTGGTATGTCTTGTAGGTTTCAGGCACCTCAATGGCTCTAGTCTCTTTGGCCTTCTTATCTTTCTTTACCTGAGTACTGCTAGAAGGTCTTCCTTGTCCATGTTTGCGGAGTTTTGAAGCTGTGTACCCCTAGAGAAGGTATGGAAGGAGTGAGTATGGGTGATTAGGAATAAGGGAAGGGGAGATGATCTTATGTGTTATTTTGGTGGACTATATAAACATGAAAATGAGTGGGAGGTTATGAACCATGAAAATGAGACAGAGGGACTAGGGTTTTAGGATATTGCGTTGGGGATGAAGGAATAAGGGATATGGAGGGATATGTAAGAGGGGTTAGGGTTTTGAGACATAAGTAGAGGAAATTCTAGGGTTTCACATTAAGCATAGCAAATTAACCTCAAATGAATTAATTGAATGCCAAGGGTGAAGTTCAGGGGCAACACTTACTTGCTTGAGGACAAAAGAAGACAAATTTGGTGTTTTTGGGTGGCAGGAGGTCGTTTTGGCCTTCACTGGCCCTATGCGCAACGCCTTTCTCTAGGCACAGAGCTGTTGATTTTTGCACTGGGAAAACTGGCCTACGCGCAGCGCTCTGTCCCTACGTGTAGTGCTCCGGCCTCTGTGCGCAACGCCACCACAATTTTTTTCTCCAACTTTCAGGTTGATTTTGATTGCATTTCCAGTGTCGAAATTGAGCCCATGATAGCTCGTTGGAAAGATCTTCCTATCTAATTTCCAAAACATCTCGAATTTTTCAATTTGGAGCTCATTTTCCATATCAAAAGCTCAATCTCCCAAGATTGGTCAAAATGTGCAAAATGAGGCTACCAAAATGCAGAGTGCTGTTGTAGTCAAATTTTGGAGGTCTTCCTCAACTCCAAATTGAGCTCGTGATATTATCATTTGACTCATCAAAAAGTCTTTTGGACATTCCATCTAGGAGAAAAATTGCTTTTCCCAAGGTCATTTCAGAAGTGCATCAACTCTCCTGAGGCAAATGATGTTTTGGACATTTCTCCCAAACCATGAGACCTGTGTAAAAATTGAAGGAGGTTTTTCTTCTTTGGTCTATTATAGACAACAACCTCTCTCACTTTTGTCAAATTCATATTTGCTTGGTCAGAAACATCATTTTAGTAAAAACTATCCCGATATGTGGAACAAGGGATTTGTAGAAATGAAGGGAAATGAAGGGGATGAGGGGCTTCTAAATTCTTGAGAAAATTTTGGGATGTTAGGAAGCAGGGGAAAGTGGAATTTCAAGGATTGAGTGAGGGGAAGGGGTCCAAAAAGGCAAAACACAGGCCTAGCTTAGAAAAGTGTCAAATTGTAGCAATATGCTAGGGTTTGTGGGAAAATGATGAATTTGAGGGATATAAGTGATGGGAAGTGTTTAAGAAGGTATATTAAGGATAGGGGAAGGTGTATGAGCATCACGATATAACTTTTGTTGACAATTTGACCATCCAAGAAAAATTACCTTCAAAACCCTAGGAGAGGGAAATGATCCTTACCAAGCACAACTGAAGCACAAACAAGGTGTAAAATGACCCATTGGAATCTGAAATAATGATGACAACTCTTTGAATGATGGTACACTCAGCTGAGGGGTGACATGGACCAGTACTTGGAAAACTTTGGAAGGAGTAAAAACAGTCCTAGACCTAATACTTAGTGACCAAATTTTTACTTGAAGACTCACTGAAATGAAAAAAATTTGACTTTGACACCCTAAGACCAATTTGTAAGAGCATGTTTGATCGCTGGTGGAAGGCTGCAAAGACTGGCACTAACAGCTGCATGTGGGAATTTTGTCAGATGACAACGGTGGGGCCTTGTAATTGAAACCTAATTCAAGATCAACACTTAAAATTTATCGAATTAACCTAATTAAGCATTGAAACTTAATGCTTACATTTAGAGGTCTAGGCTAGAGACATGTTCCAGCGTCTTAAAACCTAGTAGCTATCATTCGCTTCGGCACTAGACAACGCTAGTATGGACTTGTGCTCCCCGTACCGTCGTGTATATAAAGGGAAACCCCACTAGGTTTGCAATCCTTTATCCATAGGAAGCCGAGTCTGCTGCCTTGTAAACGTGATACACCGAACACAACATTCAGGGAGATTGCCTGCTCGTACTTTTCAGTTCGCTGGGAGGTATTCTACAGTTCACGGTTACCTGGTAATCCTTTTGCCTAGATTATCTCGAGTAGTCGTTTTAGTCTTTTTGACTCTTTAAATTTAAAATATCATCGAGCACTTGTCCTTTCGAGCTCGTTAACATCGAAAGTGACTTGAGTCACCTTTTTCCATTTTCTCGACTCTTAAAACATGAAAAGGCAAAGTTTTGTTTTAGTGTTCTAAAATTAACTTCACATGAAATATTCCTGGTTAAAGTTATATTCCTTAGTAATTATTTAAGGTTGATTCCAATGGAAACATTTCCAGAATCTACCAGTCAAGGATTCCCCTCGGATGGGAATCATGGTCCTTTTCCTTCTTTTGGAAACGCTAGTGCTCGTTATATGGAGACATTGTCCCTTCTTGGGTTAACCATTGGTCTACTTGTCTGGTTGTTTTCGACCTTGGTGGTCCCAAGTGTCTAGACTCCTGTCCAAATGTCTCCTTCATTCGAATCACATCACGATGATTCTAAGGTTGACCCCTCGCCTTCTTCCCCCATTTCTTCACCCTCCTCTTCTACTTCACCAGGTGAAAGTTTCAAATCTAGTAATGAGGAGGCTAAGAAGAAGAAGAAGAAGAAGATGAATAAGAAGAAGTCAGATAAGTGAGAGGCCAACCGTGCAGCTATTGCTCTAAATGCACTTCCTGTCGACAAACCTTTCGATCCTCTACGGAAGGTCAAATTTCCTTGCGAGCTATGTAAGGGTGACCATCTCCTTCGAGACTGTCCTAGCATTCCTAGAGTCTTAGAGGTATGGTCTCAGCACCTGAATCGACCATCCCCATTGACCTCTGGAGATCATGTCGATGCTTGTGGTGAAGTAAAATTCTAAGTGAGGACACAAACAATTCTTCTAGCCTGAGAGTAGGTCTAGCCACAAACAAGACATTCTATGTAAGATTTCCTTAGGTCAGAACCAATTAAGAGGGCCTACCTCTTAGTACGCTTAGCCCATTTGTTGATGACCTTTCTTCCTCACTCCAGCTATCTCCTGTTTCCTTCTTCGAGCACCTGAAACAAGTAAACAACAACAAACAACAATTGTGATAATATACAAATTGTATTCAACCTACTTAACAAGTTAAGAAACATTAACCCATAAACATGTGAGATGACATATTATGTAGGAAATCAATCGATAGTTGCGTATATATTAAATGAAGAAGAGATTACAACTGTTGTCTTGACGTTGTTGTTCTCCTCCGAAAAATTTGGGTTCCCACACACTTCCATTAACATTCCAAGATGGCCCCCAATAATGATAGTCTTAACGCTCTTCCCCTTAGTCTTCATACTAAACCAAATTCACACTTCTCCGTCACACACAACTAGAGAGCTACAACTATGAATAACTTGTTGATTACTCCAAAATCAAAACTTCAACCAGAGCCTAATTAGAACTAAAAGCTAACACTAGATTATGCTTGGGAAAAGTGGAGGTTTATATAGCATGGATGGAAGGGAGATGGTTCCTCTTCTCATGGAAGAAGGTCTTATCTCTTGAGATAGTTCCAACCTATTAGGGGAAAGGAGCCCAAACTGATCTCCTCGACTCCATCCGGCCTAACCATTTACCAGACTTCTGTTACAAAGCTTCTAGAGTTGGAATCTTCGGCTCCTTATTTAAAAAACTTTCCAAAAGAAGATCGATGCAACTAGAACAAGCCTCAGTCACTCCGGTCGGCACTAGGGACAGTTATAATCCCTACATATCGACGCGAGGAGAACACGAGTCTTTAGTGCCAGTCTTGTAAACTAGGAAAAACAAAAGATTTTTGGGAAATGATGCAAAAGGGAATTGTTATGCTCATGAAGAAGGACACAATGGGAGTTTCTTCATGAAGGGAAAGCATGTAGGGTTCAATTTAGAGGTCCTCGAGGATCGTGGAATGGGAGTATAGGGATAATGACAAAATGTTGTGTAACAATGCTACACCCTTAGCTAGTGATGGTAAGAATAAAGGGAAAATTAGATTCCCCTGTAGGTTATGTGAAGAAGAGCATCTTCTTCACCTTTGTCCTCTTATGGATAAAGCGTCCAAAGCTTTGGAAAACCTTATAGCTCCTTAGGCCCAACTCCCTGGTGGTTATCGGAGGCTTTCTTCTGACCCTCTCCCGGTTGGTAAAGAGATTGACTTGGATTCATCTCTTGCCCATCTTGCTCTTCCCGAGAAAGACTCTCTTCTCTCTATTCCCGACCAACCATTGGAAAAAAGAGTGTCGAATTGTCTCTGCCTTTAGTTATTCACTCTGTTCCCGAATAGAGTGGTGGACAGACTGCTCATGTTCTTCTCGTCTCCTCAGATTCTCATGAATCAAAGAGTGACCCTCCCATCCCGGTTGTTCAGGAGAGTCTTTCTTCTATTCCTGCAGAGCATGGGGGAAATCATATGATACCCCCACCAAGTATTTCCGTCGTCTCTTTTGATTGGAGTCAATTGTCTGCTTTCCGCCTCCCATCTTATGTGCCTTTCTAGATCACAACACAAGCCTATAATATGGTAGTACATTGCACTATATTAGATGAAGGCGCATCTGTTAGCATGATGTCTTCTACTACTTGGCAAGCTTTGGGCTCCCCATAGCTTGTGCCTCTCACTCAGAATCTGTTGGCTTTCAACAGAGGAACCAGTCAACCCTTGGGGGTCCTTTCGAAGTTCCCTATTACCATGGAAGGAAGCTCCCTGTTTTCCACATGAAGGGATAATTGTGACCATTGATCAACTGTCGTTCATTGGTCACTAGGCACCTCCTTTGCAACCATCGTCCCCTATCAACTCTTGTTTGCAAGCAGTACTTCCTCGCCACAGGTCAATTATGTGGCTACCCATTCCATCTCTGCATCTGTTGATGTTCACACAGATGGTATTGTACATTATGTACTGGGGGCATTGGAACCCAATCTTCCTTTGGCACCAAATGACATGTATTCCTCCCAGCGTGTGGTTCTTCCGTCTAGTGAAGACCTCTTGGGAGCCATGTGTTGGGCTCTTAATTTGTCATTATTATTACCACTTCTTAATATTCATTTCATCTATTTCCACTATTCTTTTATCACATTATTTACCATAATCTATTACATAATTCCATTTCATAATCATTTATGCTCTTGTGGATAAATAATATCTGATCGCATTTATTTTGAATAATTAATGATTATTATACATGATTTTGGTTTATTCATTCGTTATAACCTCTCTCATGATTTTAGCCACAAAGATCTCTTCCAAATTGCAGATTTGGTCTTCAACAGATAATTAGATATTTCAACTCAGGAATTCGCTGACATAAGAAGTGACAATTTTGCGTTGGATATTTTGGGCAAATGAAAGTGAATCTTGAAAATCTGAGACATGGGTTTTGTTCAAAACGGACCAAATCAATTTCACATTAAGCAGTTTTTAGAAATTCGATTTGTATTGGGAGAAAATCAAAGTTCTTCGAAGGATCGCTCAATTGTAATAACCAAATTCGACTTGTTCCAGCTGAATCATGAAGGACAGATCTCTCAGATCTCATCTTGAATATTGAGATCAGTTTGTTGCAAGTTTACTTTGTATGTTTGTATATTTAAAAGACACAATTCAGAGAGAGAGGGGGGCTAGTTGATGTAAGAATTGAGCCTTGTAACAGTGGAACTCTTGTTAATGAAATTTCCAGCTTTCTAATATTTTTCTCAATATGTGAGTTAAGCACAACCTTGACCAATGAGTAGGGCCCACTCTTCTGATCAGGTGTTGTGCATGTGTCCTTTTCATGTATAATTTTTTACTTGTAGTATTTTCTTTATTGCTGTTACATATTTCCATAGATTGTTGTGAATGTTTTTCTTTCTGCAATTTAATTTCCATTACTGTTACAACGATGCTTTAATTTCTTAGTCACGAATCCTTGGTCAATGTAGGGTTGTAACCTTGCTCCTGCATATACCTTGCATGTTACCTTGAAAAGTGTACGCACCCGGATTGACATATTAATGTGGTAAAGGGTTGAATAATTTGTTCATACTCAAACACCAACATTTTGGCGCCATTGTTGGGGAAGGCTAACAAGGTGCAAGACATGATCTGTATCGACCAGAGGGTCAATCTCTCATCCTGGGGAGGGAATCGTCCTTTGACACCCTGCTTCAGGTCCTTAGCGTAGTTATTTCTTTGTTTTGTTGTTTTTCTTTCGTTTTTTTTCCCGTTTTTATCTTTAGGCCCAACCTCTCGTCTTGGGGAGGGAATGGTCTTTTGACGCCTTGCTCTAGGTCATGAGCTTAATTTTTTCCTGTATTTTTGTTTTTGTTTTTAGAAAAACTAATCTCTCATCCTGGGGAGGAAATGGTCCTTTGACGCCCTGCTCCAGGTCCTGAGCTTTATATTTCCTTGTGTGCATTCTTTTCTTGTTTGGTTTCTTGTCCTGGGGAGGGAAGGGTCCTTTGACACCCTGCTCTAGGCCTTGAACCCTAGTTTTCTTTTTCTTTAGCTATTTTCCTTTCCACTTAATCTCTTGCCCTGGGGAGGGAATGGTCCTTTGACACCCTGCTCCAGGTCTTGAGCTTTAGATTTCCTTTTAAATGGTTTTTTTGACTAGGAAGAAAAAGGTAGAAATTTGAAGAAATCTTATCATTTCACTCAAGTGGTGATGTAAGCACCACCCATTCAACTAATAAATTGAGAAGAGTATCTGAAGGAGGAACCTCAAAGCAGCACATGAAGAACATCTTCTATTGTGGTAAGAAATGGCTCACATTGTTACTTTTGAATTCCCTATCAGAGATCTAGGAGGAGTGACACAAATGCACATAATTCCTCCATCTTCTCTACCAAATTTTCATGGTTTGGATAATGAGGACCCAGATACATTCTTATTTGAGTTTGAAGTACTTTGTAGAGGATATGATTATTGTACTAATGTTCAAAGGTTGAAAGTTTTTCCTCTTACTCTAAAAGGAGCAACTCTCCGATGATTCATGAGCCTTGGTGGGAATTGAATCAAAACATGGAAGGACATGAAGAATGTATTCTTGGAGAAGTTCCGAGACTATTGCAAGGCCAATGAAGATATTTTCAGTATGATACAAGGGGAAGATGAAAGCTTGGAGGACTATTTGGAGCAATTTAAATACAACCTTCAAAAATCAAAGCATAAGCATTTGGAAAAAGAAATCTTAAAAACACTCATTCTTAAAGGAATCAAAGATGAAACTTTAGAAATCTTAAATCTGATAGTAAAATGTGACATTTTTTCAGCTATCATATGATGATGTTTATGATTTATGCATAAGGTATTCAAGAGGGATATCCAAGGCTAGTAAGAATTCTAGAGAATTTTCTTCTTTCCTTTCCAAATCTGCTACAAGAACAGAAGGTATAAGAGATGAAATCGGTGATTTATTTGAACATTTTAAAGTTGATTTTATTAGCTCTCTAAATTCACAATTGCATGTTTTGCAGGTTAAGAAAAATCAAGCAGAATTTGAAGAAGTGATTTTTCCTCAATGCCAAAAGGAGAATCCCATGGATAGTTTCTCTTTCTTACCTGGGATGAAAACAACATTTCCAAGAGATGGAGAAGCTGCAACAATTTCACAACCATGGAAACCTTTGCCTACATGTATGTTTCAAAAAAATTCATCTTCATTGTCTTACTTGCATAATCTATTATGGAATACTCATGTATTAGGGCAGCCATGCCAATCTCAATATAACCCCCATCAATCTTGTCCACAAGTTTGGCATGGTTCATCCTATGATTACATGACTACTCTCCCTCATCTTGTAGCACAAAAATATCATCCATATCATTTTCCATCTTTTCAAGAACACCTTGCTTGCGTATCAAAATCATCCACACATCCCAATCAACTACATCATCAAAATCCTCCATGCCTTACACAATATCCTACTCAACTCATTCCACACCCTCACCGTAATAAACCAGTACAACATGCTTATAGTGTTGAATTGCAAAATCTACCTACCCTTCCCACCCAATCTATCTCACATGCACAATTGCAGAAAACTTATATCGAGATTGGAAATGTTTCAAATCCAAAAATTGTAGAAGTAAAGGAGGTTTCTTCTAGTCTGAGTCAACAAGTTGTTTTAGAAACTTAAGAACTTCATGATATGACAAATTTGGGAAATCAAGAAAGTAAAGGATATATTGAAGATTGGTTTCACTCCATCAGTTGTTTGCAGCGTCACTCCATACTTCAGTGATTTTTGACACCATATTTTCAAGGGAAGTTGGTCTCTCATACCCTAGTATTTATTGACAGACATTTCTCAAATTCGGGTGTGTATACACTTGAGGCCTTATTTCTAAAATGGCTCCATTGGAAGTACTCTTATACGTAAGTATGCTTTATTTTTCAAGGTAGAATAGGTTAGTGTAGAAAATAGAATAAATAAGTATATAAATAATTTTTGTTATATGGAGAACGAGTTCTGTTTGCTGCAACTTACTGAGTATATCAATATCAATGGTAAGTATTTGAATTTAATTGTGTATGTAGATGTATTATATTGAAAATCAGATTTCTACAAACACTCATCATCATTTTGAAAAAAAATTGCTTGATTATCATACTCATGGCGTGTGGACTTTATAAAACCACTGAAATCATAGTCGGTACAATCATGTTTTGAGGGAAAAATGGGCATATTTTCAAAACCTATTTCTATCCTAAGTAGCCCTTTATTTCTAATTTCTAATCCAATTTTAATCACTCAATTTGGATTTGAAACGAAAGAGTTATGACTAAAACATTGATAGTATGCCTAGTAGGCAGCTCAAGAATAGAGTTGGGATAGTCAGATTTTGGAGGCCTAAATGACTAGATTTTGGAAACCTGTTTCGATGGTATATCACCCTATTAATCTAGTTTACAAATCAATTAGAATCACTCAATTTCGATATCGTATGAAAAAGTTATGACCCAAATACTGACTATCTATCGTAAATCAACACTTTTAAAACTATGTTTTTTCGACTGTTCCTTCGCACATTTGACCCATCAATTCTTCATGATTTTAAAAACTGTTTCTATTGGATATATTTACATGAATATACTTTAATCTCCAATTTGAATTGGTTCAATCCGTCATCAAACTAAAAATCTATGCTTAAAATATCCACTATTAGTCTAAGCTGAGAAATCGAAAATGACTCTGTTATGCAGGTTGTTCTAAGTAAACTTGACATATCATACCATGGAATTTTCAAAACCGGTTTCTATTGGTGATATACCTTTGAAATATATCTCGTTTGGCTTTGGAATCACTCAAATCGGATGAAAAACAAAGGAGTTATGATTAAAACACCGTTGGTTAGTATGGTCGACCACTGCTCTCCCGTGGGTGACAAATAATCTTTTCCTTGTTTATCTTTCTGTGGATTTGTTTTATAGAGTAACTACTTGTTATATTTTTCATATTCATTGGATTTAGAGAGCCTGATCACCTCTCTTCTTCCATGATTACATGTTTTATTGCAGGTAGACGCTCGTTTTTTGCAAGTCCCAAGAGAATAAAGGAGGTCGATTTGTTTTTGAACAAATGATTCTTGAAGGCAATAATAATGAAATAATAGATTTTCATCCAAGCATCTATTAAGAAATCTAATATCATGTAATTTTGATTATTTCAAGGTGCCATGGAAATTGATCATAAGAGTTTGTTACAAAATTATTCCCGTTATTTCTCACCAACAACATGAAGACTTTTCATTACCTAATGGATTCATAATAGGAGAAATGGAGAATTGATTTCCATTTGAAGGTCCAAGTCATTTCCGCCAAATTTTTTTTCCATTCATTTACCATTGACAGATTGTTGTTTCTTGAAACATATTGATATTCTCTTAGGAACAACATTGCTGCAATTAAAATTATAGCCGTTGCAACTTGAGCTATTTATTTATTTACTGTTTTTCAATAAAAATTTTGTTTCTTTTCTGATTTATTTTATGATGTTGTTTTTGTTCTCAAAATAAATGAAGGAAGTTCTCAGGTTTCATGATGTCTCTCCATATCTATCCAGTTGTTCCTGAGTCTTATCAGTATATGGTTTCCTCAGATCTAACTGTTGTTACTCTGCCAGTGCTGTTACTCCGTTGGTACTGTTACTCCACCGGTGCTGTTACTCCGACATTGTTGTTACTCCGTCGGTGCTGTTACTCCGCCAATGTTGTTACTCCCCTGGTGCTGTTACTCCGCTAGTGCCGTAACTCCGCTGGTGCTGTTACTCCGCTAGTTTTGTTACTCAGCCGGTGCTATTACTTCGCTAGTGTTGTTACTCTGTTGTTGTTGTTACTCTGTCACTGTTGTTACTTCGCTGGTGCTGTTACTCCGCCAACGTTGTTACTTCGTCGATGCTGTTACTCCATCACTGCTGTTACTCCATCACTGTTGTTACTCTGCCGGTGCTGTTAGTTCGCCGGTGCTGTTACTCAGCCAGTGTTGTTCTCCGCCACTGTTGTTACTTCATCGGTGCTGTTACTCCACTGGTGCTATTACTCCGCTGATGTTGTTACACCTGAATTTTTTTTAAGTACCTGGTGCTGTTACTCCTTCGGTGCTATTACTCCTCTGGTGTTGTTACTCCATGGTGAATTTTTTTCTAAGTACCCGATGCTGTTATTCCTTTGGTGTTGTTACTCCTTTAGTGTTGTTACTCCTCTAGTGTTGTTACTTCGTGGTGAAAATTTTTCTAAGTACCCAGTGTTGTTACTCCGTGGTGAAATTTTTTCTAAGTACCCAGTGTTGTTACTCCACCCATGTTGATACTCCGCTAAGGTAAGTCTTCAGGTACGTCCCTAATCAACTCCATGTATTTGATTGCTGTTTCAATTATGACCAAGGACGGTCATATCTTAGTTGGGGGGAGGTGTTGCATTTGATAGAAAATGTATTGTATTTAATATCAATGATGTCATGTCATCATTGTTATTAAAATTTCACCTCAACTCATACATCTCACGATTATTACCACCATAATCCATAACAATCCGTAACCCCCACTTATCCACACACATTGGAACTTAAATCATGCACGACGACATTAACTTGGTGAATGGGGAAATACATTTAATTGTCTAGGTCCTTTTTGACATAATGATTGGGTAATCAATTTATCTTTGTTTATATATAAACATAATTTTATTTTTTAAGGAATAATTATGAAAAGATGATTTCATCATGGCAACTTTCAATTTTCCTGATTTGTCAAGTCCCTGATTTTGTAAATTTTATGATGATGACCACAAAATTGTACTTAAATCTTTCCATCACTATCTAATGAATTATTTCTCAAACCCCAATCTTAACAAAAGAAAAATATACTTATCAACTGTCATTTGAAGGTTATTAGTATTTGAGAAGCAAAACTACCCGAGTTGAAAATAGTTACTACAAAACGTTTTACGCCATCCCTAGATCTTAAGGAGCTGGCTTGCCACCCCATCTATTAAGTGATCTTTTGTTGATTAAAAATAACCATAGTTAAATTTTAAACATAAATAGTCAACTGGAGGATAGGAGGTCTCATCACGAGCCGACCTACCATGATCATAGGTCCTAATAGAGTGACATTACCACTATTGGTCACTAAGCCGGGGTAATGGCCTTCGGTCATAAAACTGAAGGACAAGAGGTCTTATCACGAGCCGACTTGTTCACTTTTGTTAGTTGTTGTGAATGACATTGTTATTAATTGGTTACCAAGCTAGAACATTGATCTTCAGTAGACATCTAAGTAAATTGAAATGCTTTTGTAACTATGTACTTATTTCTAATAGATGGGACACTGGCATCTCAATGGGTTAAAAAGGCATCCCTGTTGAGGCTATGGACGCCTGCTGGCAGCAATGGCCATGCCTATGGTATAGAAGTTAATTCAATACTATGATCTACTTGGTTGCCTTATTTTCTCAAAACTAATTGCTGATAAAGCCACTGTTGCATATATAAGGTTTGCTAGAACTCATGGTTCATGGGGTAATATTTAATCAATTCTTAGATAATGGTGGTTATGGTTTATATCTATTATTGAGTTATAAATATTTACTTTACATATTAGGGATGAAACTTTTAGGATATTTGATATTTGACATTTTGTATCATCTAATCTATCATTCCTTTATTTTACAGGTTTCATGTCTTTAACCAAAGATAGTTGCTTGACCCAATCAATCTCTATTTAATCATAGCTTAACAACACTACTATTATTTTGGGGAAGGATGAAGAGGCCTAATTCTGATTTTGAATCCTGATGAATTACTGATTGAGGGTACTCATGAGATGTGCTATAGAAATCTTGATGACAGGGAAACTAACTAGTTTGGTGGAAGGAAATCCCGCTACACTTTTTGATTACTTTCTTTCAGCTTGCATGGGTTCCACCTTTCGCATCACTTACACTAGCTCAACCTACATTAGCTTCAACAAATGTTAATCCATAGATGTCATTCCACGTTGTTTCAATTGAGGTGAACTAACATGAGTGTTTGATTTATTAAAAGTTTAGGAGAATGTCATTTGATTTATTAATGCATGGCTTCCACCTTTCGCATCACTTACACTAGCTCAACCTACATTAGCTTCAACAAATGTTAATCCATAGATGTCATTCCATGTTGTTTCAATTGAGGTGAACTAACATGAGTGTTTGATTTATTAAAAGTTTAGGAGAATGTTAAAAAAAAAAAACCACTGAGCATTATTCACTCATATTTTTCAAACCATTATTTCCCCTACTTTATATAGAGGTATTGGGTTGCATGTGGGCATGCAACATATTCAGTTTGGGGGAATGTTGGGCTCTTAATTTGTCATTATTAACATTCATTTAATCTATTTCCACTATTCTTTTATCACAATATTTACCATAATCTATTATATAATTCCATTTCATAATCATTTATGCTCTTGTGGATAAATAATATCTGATCGCATTTATTTTTAATAGTTAATGATTATTATGCATGATTTTGGTTTATTCATTCTTTATAACCTCACTCATGACTTTAGCCTCCAAGATCTCTTCCAGATTGCAGATTTGGTCTTCAACAGATAATTAGATATTTCAACTCAGGAATTCGCTGACATAAGAAGTGATAGTTTTGTGTTGGACATTTTGGGCAATTGAAAGTAGATCTAGACAATCCGAGACATGGGTTTTGTTCAAAATAGACCAAATTAGTTTCTTATTGAGCATTTTTCAGAAATTCGGTTTGTATTGGGAGAAAATCAAGGTTCTTCGAAGGACATATTTGCATATTCGCTGTTGCGGCCGTTTTCTAGAATTGCTCAATTGTAATAACCAAATTCGACTTGTTCCAACTGAATCATGAAGGACAGATCTCTTAGATCTCATCTTGAATATTGAGATTAGTTTGTTGCAAGATTCCTATGGATGTTTGTATATTTAAAAGATATAATTCAGAGAGAGTGGAGCTAGCTGATGTAAGAATTGAGCCTTCTAATAGTGGAATTCTTGTTAATGAAATTTCCAGCCTTTTGATATTTTTCTCAATATGTGAGTTAAGCACAACCCTGACCAAGGAGTTGGGCCCACTCTTCTGATCAGGTGCTATGCATGTGTCCTTTTCATGTATAATTTTTTACTTCTTGTATTTTCTTTATTGCTGTTATAGATTTCCATAGATTGTTGTGAATACTTTTCTTTCTGCAATTTAATTTCCATTACCGTTACAGCGATGCTTTAATTTCTTAGTCACGAACCCTTGGTCAATGTAGGATTTTAACCTTGCTCCTACATATACCTTGCGTGTTACCTTGAAAAGTGTACGCACCCGGATTGACATATTAATGTGGTAAAGAGTTGAATAATTTGTTCATACTCGGACACCAACACCATCTTCTCTTATGGGTCATGAACAGACGTCGTGAGGATAGTTCCTGGTCTTGTGTCAATCTCGTTAAAAAATGAAACAAGGAGTCATGAGGATGGTTCCTTATCTTGTGACAACCTCGTTAAAAAATGAATCAAGGAGTGCGAACATAGTTCCTTGTCTTGTGTCAAGCTCGTTAAAAAATGAAACAAGGGTTTTGAGGGTAGTTCTTTTACTGTGTCAACCTCATTAAAAAATGAAGCACTCCCTTTTCCAAATCGAGTCTTTGATTAAGATCTCGTAAAATCCCAGTCAAGTCTTTCCTGGATCTCGAAAGTGAACCTTCATTCCATTCACCTAGTTGAATGAAATGAACCTCGAATTGGGGCATGCAAATATATCTCAAGCATAGTTTCTTGTTTCAAGCTTGTGTAAACATGAAACTAAATCCAAGCAAAGTTCTCCATGGTTCAAGCTTGTGTAAAAATGAACCCATGTCCGATTTACATCTCATGATTGTCGTTTTAATCAGCTGATTTATGCTAGATGAACCTTGGTTGTTTTATTCCATCGCCACCATCTCTTTGGCCAATCGTATGCTTTCACTTGGTTGTTTTTTCCTTTCCCGAGGAACCAGCCTCTTGACCATTACATGTTTTGAGCAATTCCTCCATTGTTGGAACCAGTTGCTACCCTTTATACCACTCGTTCCTCCAGGACGAGTCACCTTTAAGCTCTTTTATGATTCATAAAAGATGAAAAGGTTACTGAGTATTTTTTTTTCCCTTTTTTGACTCGTTAAAGAGAATAAAAATGGGAGGTTTGCTTTCAGCTCTTTTTCGACTCTTAAAACACGAAAAGATTGTCGAGCTCTTGTCGTTTTTGAACTCGTTAAAGGCTGCTAAATGTAGTTTACCCAATATAAGTTTACCCCTTTTCTCGGGCTGGGATGAACTGTTTACGAAAAAGGTACTCCTTGACTGAAATGGTCAAGCGATTCTCTCAAGTATTGTTTTCTACCTTTTCGGGCTTGAGAGACACAAATGTATGAAAAGGGATCATGCAGAGTTTTCTTTGCCGTGTCTTTTTCAAAGTCTCTGAACATGAAAAAGATACCAAGCCACACCTTTGTCGGACTCGGTAAAACATTAAACGACATCAGATTCGTCACCATGACGAACATGAGATTCTCCTTCCTAGGGCTCATTAATCTTACTAGGTCGGATTCATCCGAAGGATGGACTTATATTACAATCACTGTCAAGCTTGTGTAAAAATACTAGGGTACTTGCCATAAATGGTGAGGGAAAATTGGAAGTATTTCATGAGTTGTATTCACTTGAGGCAGCTTGTCACTCTTGAACATTGACACTCATCTACTGTTTGTGTCGGATTTTGGGACATCCTCACTTTGTCACTTGCCTCCCTAGGTTTTGGGTTATCCATTTTAAACCTTTCATATGATCTCTGCCACGTCACCATGACCTTTGATCCTATGATGTCAAATGCTGCCAAACTCCGAAGTCGTGTCATCCATATGTTCAAGAGAAGTCTTCCTACCTGCACATTGTCTGATCATTTTGAATTACTCTCATTCATTGTGTTCTTGTTTCATGTCGATGATGAAGGATTCATTATGACCTTCCTTCGGCGGATCGCTTCCTTTCGACTTCAGCTCATTATCCAGGAAGTTGATCTAGAAACTCCTTTCCAATACCTTAGAGATTTCATGCCTCAATATCAATTTTTGTGCACTCGATGACAAGTTCTCATCATTAGCCTTTGATCGAATGATTTCACGGGGGTTCGACTTCAGTTCCTTATTCACACCCTTTGAATTATGCTGCTAGTACCTTGAGAGCCATTGTCATTATTGGTGGTTTCTCTCGCGCTTGTTAACAGTTCACATCATTGATCGGTAATCAAACGACTTTCCAACATGTTCGACTTCAACACATTTATTCACATGTTAGAATTTGTACTTTGATCAGGTCGTGTTGGAGCGCAAAACCCTGGGCTTAGATTACAAAAGTCCAGGTTGTGAGGAGTAATGAGTCATTCATGATTATATACATGATTCTTTAGACAGATGGTTGCGCCCATTTTGTGGATCTATTTCATATGATCCCTCCAGTCGAATGGCTACGTCCATGCCAAGGATCCATGCACATGATCTTTTTCTTGATGGATAGTTGCGCCTATACCATGGATTCATGTATTGTTATATGCCTCTCGTGTTTATGAGGCATGACTATTACATTTCAGATATGTACATGTATGCTTGCTTACATGTTTTTCGAAGATGGACTCTGGTTCCCCACATCTACTTGTAAAGCATTTCACCCCTCACTCTAGTTCGACCTTCACGCTTTAGGGGGCATTTGTTACACAACATTTTGTCACTGTCCCTGTACTCCCCATTCCACGATCCCGGAGGACCTCTACCGTGACCCTCATGTGTTTTCCCATCATGAAGAAAATCCCATTATGTCCCTCTTCATGAGCAGAACATTTCCCTTTTTCATCATTTCCCAAGAATCTTCCTTTTACCCCAATTTACAAGACCGACGTTAATGATCAGTTCATCCCCCATGCCGATATGCAGAGTTTAACACTGGGAATAGCACCGATCAGCGCTACTAAGCCTTGTCTCAGTCGCGCCGATCCTCTTTTGGCAATTTTTTTAAATATGGAGTCGAAGCTTCGTAATGGAAGTCTAGTAAATGGTTGGGATGGATGGAGCCGAGGAAGTCAGTTTGGGTTCCTTTCCTCTATTATGATGGAACAAAACTAAGAGATAAGGCCTCTCCCATGATAAGAGGAACCATCTCCCCTCTATCAAAGCTATATAATCCCCTCCTTTCCCAAGCTGAACTAGTTTTTTTGGATGTAGTTTCAGTATTGGTATTTTTGGAACTTGAATAATCAACAGGACATCTATAACTTCTAGATTTCTAGTTTATGTTTGAGGGAGAATAACGTGTTTGGTTTTGTTTGAGACTAAAGGGAAGAGGCCTTAAAACTTCCATTGTTGGGGCTATCCATGAGATGCTAGCAGAAGTGTGGGAACCCGAATACGTCAGAGGAGACCAACAACGTCAAGGCATTGGTTGTAATCTCTTTCTGAACTTATATGAATACAACTATTGATTGATTTCCTACATTGAAGTGATATCTTACATTTTATGGCTTAATGTTCCTTGACCTGTTAAGTAGGTCGAATGTAATACTGTATGCTATCATTTTTGTTGTTGTTGTTTGTTTGCTTGTTTCAGGTATTCGAAGGAAGGAAATGGAAAGTAGCTGGAGTGAGGAAGCAGGATCATCACCAAGTGGAATAACATTCTAAGAGGTAGGACCTCTTATTTGATTATAGGTTAAGGAAGTTTTCCATAGATTGTTTGTTTATGGTTAGACTCGCTCTCTTGGACTAGAGGAATTGTTTGTGTTCGCACTGAGAATTTACCTGCACGACAACATCATCGTGACATAAACTGCAACAATGGCTATCACAATGCATGCATAACAATTACATAGAAAACTAACATGAATGCATGTGAAGCACATTTTTCCCATCGAGTCCAAGTGTTTGAACTTGGAAGCTTTGATACCATTCTGTAACCACCTCTCCCATATCTACCCAGTTTCACCGGCTTGCTAGGGAAAACATGAGAGGAGGAGCTACTATGACATGAACCGACCTCCTAGATTCCATTAAGGAAGTGGGGTTGATAGTGGAAGACAAAATGACAACTCAACACATCCTACAAGGGCTACAGGTCACTCAAAGGCTGATTAACCACCCCATGTGGCCAAATCTTGAGCTGGACACCATTTTTGTTGACTTGGACTCCCAGCCGCATGCACAAGCCTGTAATCCAATGACTATAACCCTCTAGTTGCATTCATAACACTGATCCCAAGTGGTTG
Source organism: Pinus taeda (assembly GCA_000404065.3). Classification (NCBI taxonomy): domain Eukaryota; kingdom Viridiplantae; phylum Streptophyta; class Pinopsida; order Pinales; family Pinaceae; genus Pinus; species Pinus taeda. The sequence goes on along the minus strand of APFE031484011.1, from coordinate 95,257 downwards.
TAGTCCAAATTTCTCAATTCTAAGCCTGCGACCCCAGAATCAGAGCCACCTTTTAAGGGCTAGTATCTAGACCACTGCCCATAACTTGATGAGACTTTCTAGAACAAAAATATGACACAAGGACAAATCCTCTAACACAAAACTTAACCAAATACTTGACCTAACTAGGCCTAACCATGATAGACATTTCATCGAACATATGGCGAACATGTAATCTATAGGTCATGAATGCACATCTGATCATAATAATTTGAGATTCACCTAAGAATCACCAAGAAGGCCCTATGCCCTCTCCACATAGTTGCAACAACACTTATTAGTCTATGCATTTATCAACCATTCATATAGTCATCAAACATGTCAAGATACATAGACATACATCATATAATCAACATATAACCAACATATAAACCAACAAATAAGCAACATATAAACCATGGAAACTCAACCATAATATCGCCAACATAATCAATACATATGCTCATAGATCACAATAGAAAATACTTATTATTAACATATGAAAATTCCAACCAAGTCAGGGAATTCCATGTACCACCCGACCATAGATTGGGCTGAGCCAAATATTTTTTTAAGCCAATCACCCTCGCGCCATATTTTAAGCATGAATGTGGGATCTCATGGAATAAACCAAACCAAAACCAAACCAGGGCTTCCAGAGGCCAAACCACCTCAACCCTCAACCGATGATTCCACCTTACGATCAGACATCACTAACACCAACCAGATGAGTCTCTACCCAAGTTGTTTAGGGATCCAAATAATTTTCCCCAACCACGGCTCTCCACCTCAACCCTCAACCAGTGATTCCACCTCATGATCAGACATCACTAACACCAACCAGATGAGTCTCTACCCAAGTTGTTTAGGGATCCAAAGAATTTGTCCTAACCACGGTTCTAGGAACTAATAACTCAGTCCGTAGCCTTCTAGGGCTCTAGAGAATTTGTCCAACCAAGGCTCCAGGACCAGTAACTTAACCCACTAAGGGCTCCAGAGCATTTTTCCAACCAAGGCTCCTAGTTTAGTAACTCAATCCAAGCTGTTCCAGGGCTCCAAAGTGTTTTTTCCAATCAATGACTCTAGGAACTAGTAACTCAACCCACATCCATAAGGAACTTGATCACCAAACATAAATAACAAGTGGAAAAACCCACAACACCATGGCTATTCGTGAAATGGAAAGGCTAGGCAAAACCACTTCCAATCCAGGAAATCCTCCATGCTAATGACAAATCATAACCAAATAACCACATGCATATACCGTGCATGCCAAAACTAGCAAGGAAATCATACATTCAACTCAATACTTGCAAGGCAATCTCATTGTAGTTGTTGATCCACCTATTCCCTTGCACTTTCCTACTTTTCCTTTACCTTCTTTCTCCAAATCCAATGTATGCCAAAGTGCTCCAAGGATACTTGAAGTGTGCAAGAGTACAAGAGAGAGATAATAGAAGAGAGCTCCAAGCTAAAACTGACAAAAGGTCTGTGAACTGATCCTAAGAAGCCTTTTTGTCATTGAGATCTCTATTTTCTTCATTTTCCTCTATTTCTCCTTCAATTTTCCTCACATGCAAATCTATGTCTCTTCACCTCCATTTTCTCCTATTTTCCTTTATTTCATAAATAAAATGCCAGTTAATGCCTCTTTGCCTTTGCCAATTTCCTTAGCCATAATAAACCGAAAGTGACACCCACTAGGATGTTTTCCCCACCATTCAACTTGGAATATGTGTCGTGTGACCTTCGTTATTATTTTTTTACATGGAAAATCAACTAGGGGCTGTTACATGCAACCTCTGATCAAGATAAAAAGAAGAAAGAAAAAACACAAAAAAGAGGAAAAAAAGGAAAAAGAGATAAAAAGCTTGGGTGAAAACCTCCATGAAACACCCGAGGCAAGCTTTGAGATTGAAAACCTCCATGAGGTAGCCCAAGAGTCTGAAAAATGAAAAAGAGAAATAAAAGATCCTCGGGTGAAAACCTCCTTTGAGGCACCTGGGGCAGTCCCATAGGTTGAAAACCTCCTTTGAGGCAGCCTACAAGCCTAAAAAAATAAGAAAAAAGAAAATAAAAAACAAAGAGGAGAAAGGGAGCCCTTACATCATTTTGTTAACATTTCTAGTCACAGTCAAAGGAGGATAACAGATAAGGAGACAACTTCAAAACCCACTTTCACATCCTCCAAGCTAACTCTCTACATGTACTCCATCACATCATTAATTTCCCCAAGTTTATCCATCACCAGATGACCTTCCTCACTCAATTTTGCCTCATTCCTGAAGTGCTACATGATTGTCCTATATTGCTGCATGATTGTCCCAGATTTGCTACAAGATTGTGATCAGTACAAAAAAAAAGATATAGATCCAATGTCTTTCACCAAGGAACAAGGGGAGGGGTCCACCAAAACATCATCATCCATTTTCCACACCAATTGGCCTCTCCTCCACCCAAATTTCCACTTCTATCCATAAAAAATACTCTTTCTCACCCCTTCTTCCATCCTTTCCACCACAGAAAATACATTTGATCCTTGTTAACAGGATGCTCATGAATTATTAGTGTTCTTAGAGGCATCACCAGAAGGAAATTGTGATCTTAGAAGGGTTTGTGTGAATGCTACAAGAAGACACATCGTCTTATAACACACAAACCCTACAGGACCACAACTGGAGCATCAAATTGAATTACAACCATCATGAAGGCATTGGAGGGTCACTACTTTGATCTTGAGCAATTACATGACTCTCTACAAGCTGCTACACGATCACTATTCACCTATAAGAAACAACTTCTGATCTACATCCTAAAGAACCTGTATTGTCAACCTTCAATCAGTCAGGGGTTTTTTCAAAATAAAAATAAAAATTCAAAGCAAACAAATGCATGGAGCAATGAAAACAAGAGGATGAAACCTAAAGAGGCAAGCAAAGCAGCCTTACCTCTGTTCATAAATAACATGCAAACATCAAGTGATCAACAGACCAACATGGACTAACAGGTAGGTACATGTATGAAAGGCTCCTAAATTCTTCCTTTAAGCACATACTAGTCTAATTTTTTTTCAAATGCATGAGGGATGACGTTTTGTAGGATGAAGGTGGCTCAGTAGTCTCGGCCACCCTCAAACAATTAAGTTGGGGTTATCTTTCTCTCTCATCACATGTGGAGAAAACAACAAAAGCAAAAAGGTGATGATTACAAGGAGTGGGCCAATGGGTTTAGGGAGGATTTGCGAAGGTGGTAGGTGGGGGCCAAATAATACAATGCATTGATCTCACCACCAAACCACAAAGGAAATAAAAATAGGGCCCGAGCCTCATTTGTACTAAAGTTTCATTCCAAAAATGGTAAGGAGGCCCACTGCCATCATTGGGAGGCAAGCTAGCTACACTAGGGGTCTCATAGGATACCATAGAGAAGCTACATGACCAAAGGATAGCTGCTACAAGATACATGGCAGGTGTTACAAGATTTTGACTGTGTGCTACAAGATTGACTTCAATTGCTACAAGATTGTCCTGAGAGGTGAAAAAGAGCTCGAATTTGTCCAAATTTTCCCACAAAAGGAAGTAGCCTCCAAGGAAAGGGTAAGTAACCAAATTTTCTCACTTCCTATGCACAAAAATCCTGTGGAATTGTTCAGATTTTGTCCATAAAAGCATCGTGTAGAAAAATCTTGAAAGAGAAAAGAAATTGAAGGTCTGAATTTTTCTTGTAAGATAAGCATGATAGTAGGAGAATGAGTTTATTTTGAGTTGGGCATGCAAAGTTTATTCCCCTAATCAAAAAAAGATAACTATTCCTCTCATCTCTACTCTGAAACCCTAAGTTGCTATGAAAACTGATAATTGACAACATAATTCCCTTGTAACAACTTTGAAAAAATACAGTAGGGATCATGGGGGTGTTTTAATAGAAGGGAGCCCACAGGCTCATCAAGGATCCACCAACACCCTTTTGTCAAAGACATCTTTGTAAACCACCAGTGGTTGGAGTTATTTGAGAAAATCAAGGGTTTTGAGGATGAAATTGCTCATGAATTTGCAGTAGGCCTCCAACCTCAAGGGAAATATAGTGCTGCCACCATTGTGAGAGGGCTTGTTATCCATTTAAATGCAAAAATCATTAGCAGGGTGACCACATTGCCCCTAAGAGTAAGGTGGAGAATGGAGGAGAGAACAAAGGCTATCACAACCAAGAAGAACTTCTTCCTCCCTGAAGAGAAACTGATTGAAGATAAAAATGGAGTTAGAAGAGAGATTCTACCCTACCCATGGGATGAAGTAGACGCTATCACCTCTTGAAATACATATCTAGTGAGGGGAGACTCAGTGTTGTTTATGCCTATTAGTTTAGGCTACTTTATGAGCTAATATTAGAGATATAATTGCCTATCCCAAGCAGACTAAGTGTTCCCCACTTCCTTCTTCAATCCACAGTGGAAATGAGTCAAAGGATGAGAGAGGGGAAACATCAATACATTTCTCATCATGGGCTCATACAAATCATTGTCATGGATGCTCTAGAGCATATCAAAAACCTTGTGTCATGGAGAAATTTTGTGGACATGGAAAGGGAAGCTTTCCTTAAGAATCAAGCCCAAGCATTAGTAGAGCAAGGACAAACCACAAGTCATAGTTCTGTGGAAGAAGAGGAGGAAGGAAAATAGAGGAATAAGAAGAGATTTGAAAAGAAAAGGAAGAGAGAAATAAAATAAAGAGATAGAAACCTTTGAGGAACCTTCTAGACCTTAGAAGTGAAGGAGGCAAGAACAATAAGAAAGCCTTTTAGAGGAGAAGACTGAACAAGAAGTGGTTGCCACCTTAGTAGCCTTAAGTACACTAGTCAAGGTCAAAGGGAGGTAGCCAAAGCAAGGTCCTCTATATTTCAAAAGGAGGAGTAGTAGTAGACTCAAGCAAGGGAAACATCAACCTTCCTCAACAACCCCCATCACCATTGAGGGGTCAACTAGTCACTAGGAGGGAGAATTAGAGAAGGATAAGAAACAAATTGAAGAGGTGACCTCCCTCAAAGCCAAAAGAAAACAACCCCAAACCTCACAAAGGAAGCCAAACACTAGGGGAGCCAATATGAGACAACTACAAGAGAAATAAGCCATCTACAGGAAAGCAGGGAAATGCTACAAGAAAGTGATGCACAACCATAGGAAGGAGGAAAAGAACCATAAGAGCTGTAAGAACCTGATCCCCAACCAGATATTGGGTCTTACTACAAATTTTATGAGCAAGGGAAGACAATACCTACCAAGTTTGTAGTCTCAATCCTTCTTGAGATAAAGAAAAAAATAGGCCGAAGCCACCAGTGGATGTAGATTGCAAAGTCTAAGGGAGTTGAGGATGTGGGCCCTGTTAGTGTCAGTCTTTCCAACCTTCCTACAGTGATCAAATATGCTCTTACAAAGTGATTTTGAAGTGTCAAGGTCAAATTTTGTCATTTCAGTGAGTTTTCAAGCAAAATTTGGTCACTATGCATTAGGTCTAGGGTTGATTTAACTCTTTTAAAGTTGCCCAAATGCCAATCTATGTCACTATTCAGCTGATTCTATCATCATTCCTAGGTTTTTGATATCATGTCAGTGTCTAATGAGTCATTTTACATCTTGTTCATGCTTCAGTTGTGCCTTGCAAGTTCATTTCTCTCTAGGGTTTGAAGCTATTTCTCTTGGACGGTCAAATCATCAGAAAAACTTGTATCAGATGTTATCACTTCCTAATCTAAAGTACTTACAAATGCTCCCATCCTTAGATCCGCCAAATCCTCATTTTTCCACAAACCCTAGTTCTAGCTACAACGGCAATTTCTAGGTTGGGCCTGTGTTTGCCTTTTGGACCCTTTCCCCTCACTCAATCTCTGAGATTCCACTTTCCCCTGCTCCCAAACATCCCTCCCCACTCCCAAAAATTTCCCCAAGAATTTAGAAGCCCCCTATCCCCTTCATTTCGCTCCATTTCGACAAAATTCCTTGTTTCACACATCGGGACAAGTCACACTCAAATGATGTTCCAGAGCAATAAAAAATGAATTTGGGAAAACTGAGAGAGGTTTTTGTCCAAAACATGCCAAAGAAGAAACGCCTCCTTAAATTTTTGCACAGGTGTCATGGTTTGAGAGAAATGTCAAAGAATACCTTTGCCTCAGGAGAATCAAGGGCACCTCTGAAGTGACCTTGGGAAAATCAATTTTTCCCCTAGCTTGGTTGGCCAAATGATTTGCTTGATGGGTAAAACGATCACTAGACACAAAGATATTTCCAATGATATATCATGAGCTCAATTTGGGGTTGAGGAAGGCATTCAAAAGTTGACGGCAACAACACTCTTCCTTGAGGCAGCCTCATTTGGCACTTTTTGACCAGTCTTGGGAGATTTGACTTTTGATAGGGAAAATGAACTTCAAATTCAGAAATTCAAGTTGTGTTGGAAAGTAGACATCCAGAAATTTCCAACAAGCCCAATTTTGCCTCATTTGGACACCTGGAAGTGCCCAAAAAGTGGTCCCAAAGACAAGCGACCAGTCAGGCAGAGGTATGAGACCCGTTGGGCAGTTTTCACAGGAAATTCATCTACAGCTCAGGAATTCGCCCAGCTTTGACCAGTTTTGACTTGAGATGGGATTTTTCATCCTCTTTGATGTAGTTAATGTATTTTCATGTTGACATGT
>APFE031484011.1:61527-85144 GCA_000404065.3 Pinus taeda | reverse complement strand
ATGAGTCATTTGTGAGTCAGTTTTCAGTCATGTTGGTTTCATAATTGTGTCGGCTTGAGTCAGGTTTCAGTCAATAAATGAGTCAGAGTCTTGTGTCGTTTGCCAAAATAATGACTCCATCACCCAATGGATAAAACACTGGTCTGCTCTCCCAGAGGTCTAAGGTTCTTGGCACCTCCAAGGAGCTACCATTCCCATTGGAGCCAATGCTAGAGTCGGTCTAGTAGCCCTCCATCAGCGATCAACACTCTTTGCATTTGCATAAGTAGGTGTCTCATCAGTGTCATCTCACTGCATTCCATTAGGCATGCCATAACCGTGATGGAGGAGCTGGTGTCTTTATTCCCCTCTTGGCACTGTTGGATCAAGTTGTTTCAGTCAATAAACTCTTTCAAAGTTGTTTGTCTTGTCTTGAGGTCAAAAGTCTTAGGTCTAGGGTTTAGGTCCAGTTTGTCTTCAAGGTCATGTCTTTAAAGTCAATAAATGCTGAGCAGGCCAGAGGGATGATTATCAAAGTGTTTCTTTAAAAGATTTCATCTTGTACAGTTAATTTTTACCTTGGATTTAAAAACCCTGTTTTTAAAGCCAAGGTCATTTCTCAAAATTTTGTAAAAATTCAAAAATTCTTCGAAAGTCATCATGCAGCCCTGGTCCCCTTTGCCAAGAGTCCTCAGAAGCTATCCCTGCAAAAATTTTCAAGAAAAAACATCAATTCAACCAATTTCAGGACAAAAGGAAACCAAAAATTCAGCAACATTCAAAATTTAAAAAGTGTCATGAAAAAACATTAGAAAGAGGGTTTTGACATGAAATAAATTCAAAACAAGGTTATAAAGTCTCTCTCTCCCTCCATTAAGCTTCATTGTGCCTTCAAGCAATAGAGAAAATCGTTTTCAAGAGTATTTGGGAGGAATTGCAGAGAGGAACTGTGCGCGACCTCTCCACAGCTGTGCGCGACCTCTTGGGTGGGCGCGACCTCTCCAGAGGGTTCCAGCAGGTAGAAAAATACAAGGGCACGACCTCTTGGGCGGGCGCGACCTCTCAGTCCTACACGCGACCTTTCAGGAGCTCACCTACAACAATTGGTTATAAACTTCAAGAAGACCCTAAATCTCCTCAAGCTTGTCAGGTAGGCCTTCAATCATATAAATTATGGTTTACTAAAGCTTGAAGAAGATCATGATCATGTTTTCAAAGCCTTCATTTTCATTTGCTTTTGCTTGAAATGTCAAAGTTTCTAGGGTTTGTTTTGCTGTTTTAAGGTATTCCTTTTCATTCCTATTGTTCCTACATTTTCCCACCTCTCAGTGTTTACTCCCTTATCACTGTTATTTAATTTCCCTACCAAAAATATTAAGAAATCAAAAATCAAACCCTAAGCCCTACCTCCCATAACATCCTTGCAAATAAAATTGTATGATGATGTAAATGTCATAATTTTTCCCCTAAACTCCCTGTTTCATATGTTTTTCCCAATTTCCTTTCCAAGTCTCCCTTCCCTAACATTTCCTTGTGCTACTTGTCCCCTTGAAACAGCATTTCAAAACAGTTAAAACAACAGATTTTAAAGCAGAAGTAGCAGTACATTTCAGCCACTTTGCTCCTGAAACCATGTCAAAAACTGAAACTGACTATGAGCAAAGTGATGACCATGAGTCAGCTTCAGAGGTTGAGGTACAAAGGAGGAGGGGTGGTAAGGGTGGTCACCATGTGAGAGAGGAGCCCACCACTTTGAGCTATTTGCAGGCTTGTCCACTGGCAGTCACATGTTTCCGCTACTTCTCATGTTATGAATTTTGCGAGAGGATTTCTCAAATTCAGCTTAACAGGGAATTGGTCCGCTTGTTTGTTTTGCATTTGCATGACGGGCATGTAAATCTTGCAGGGGTGGATTTTACATTGACACTTGAGACGGTTTCTCAAGCAACAGGGATTCCTAATGTTGGAGAAGAGTGGAACAAGCGCAAAATATTGGACAGGTTCCAGTATGAACCTTACATTAAACCTCAATATATGAGGTACATGACTGGTGTATTTCATTTCAGATTTTTGAAGGATGAGTATGTTCCCTTGATGAAGCTCATCATGCGTTATTTCACATGTGAGGGTAGATTTTCACGTTTGTTTTTCTACCATAGTCGCGTGTTGATGCATTTCACACGGGTACGGATGATGAACATACCGTTTTTCATGTGCCGGAATATTGAGAGGATGGTGCCATTGGTGCAAAGAAAGAGTCCAGTACAGCAACATAGGAGCCTCTATCATTATGGTTTGATTCAACTTGTGGTCATACATCAGTTGGCTCAGCATGGTATCTCATGGGAGGATTTCATCTCCCAAGAGTTCTTCACAGGGACACCACCACATCCTGAGATTTTTCATGAGGAGGGAGGACCATCACAGCAGCATGATATCCCTGAGACTAGACATGTCAGTTCTCCTCCATTAGTCACTTATCAGAGAGGCCACAGGGCCTTATTTGCAGTAGCTAGGCGAGTATTTTCTCCACATCATGTGGAAGGGGTCTCGCCTTCTTCATCAACACCGCGAGTGTTATCTCCACACCAGGTGGAAGGGGCCTCGCTTCCGACAGAAGCACAGGTATCAGAGAGGGGCAAGCAGCCCAGGATTGAGCAAGGATTGTCATGTGATCTAGATATTGACATCATTGATATTGAGGATAGCTCCCCTGCCTGAAAGCTCAAGGAGATCATCCGAGAGCAAAGGACTGAGAATGAGTCGCTGCACAAGAAATTGCAGATGGCAAAATGGATAATTAACTATTTAGAGAAGCGCAACAAATAGTTGGAGGATGAGCACGAGCTTTATGAGCAGCGGAAGATTCGTGAAGACCAGGAATTGGCTCATAGAAGACCCGGTGATTTGACACCCATAGATCGAGAATCTATGTTTATCCAGGTCAATGCTCATTTGGAGAAGCTGCTGGCTAAGGCCAAAAAAGATAAGGACCTGCTCTGGAACATGAAAAACCACTATTGGGCCCGAATGCACATATGCAAGGCGAAAATGAAGGTGATCCAAGGGTGGTTGGCCAAGGCACTAAAACGACGGAAAAGGCCCGATCCACTCCAAATTTCGGCCAAAGCATCTTTGAATGAGCATGGTACTTGATTGGGGACTCCCAGCCCAAATTTCAAGAAATTTGGAGAAAATTTTTTCAATTGTGAATTTTTTGTGCCACACACAGGTTTTTGCCCCCAAGAGGTCGCGCACCGTGCGCGACCCTTTCGATTGGGAGGTCCATTTCAAGAAAAGTTTGCATTTTTGGATTTTTCATGCAAAGATACACTTTCTCAGTGAAGATCAAGAAATTTCACCAAGTTTTAAGCCTCCAAAAGGTCAACAAACAAGCAAAAAATGACTTTCTGCCACCTTTTCGACACACAGGAAGCAATCTTGGGAGATTGCAATTTTGGAGGGGAAAATGGACACCACATTCAGAAATTCCACTTGGGTTGGAAATTATACATCCAGACCTTTCCAACAAGCCCACTCTTTCCTCATTTGGACACCTGGAAGTGCCTCAAAAGTTGCTCCAAATGTGCGCGACCTCTTGGGCAATTTTCACAGAAAATGTGCCTACAGCTCAGCAAAACACAGTTTTGACTAGGTTTGACTTTTTGGAGTGAATTTTGATCCTCCTTGATGTAAATGATGTCATTTTATGATATTTTGACACTTTTTATCTCTTCTAGAAGATTCATTCATGAGTTAGGCAAAAATTAAATGAATGAATTGGTTTCCTAGCTTATAGAGGCAAGTTGTTTTGACTGCCTAGATTTTAGTGCTCAGTTTGGAATTGGTTGAAACAGCTCCTAGGATAGTGAGCTCGACCCCTATAGGCAAGGAAATATGTTAGCTTGCCTATATTATGTACTTTCCTAGTCATTTTCATGGTTGGACTCTTGAGGGAGAAAGCTTCTATTGTATTACTTATTGTATCTCAGCATTTTGGAAAAGGAAGAAAGACCAGGGTTTTGTAGTCCTTTTTGGGATTCCTGTGGTTTCATGTATTGATGGTGTGTTTCTCTTTGTACTTGTAAGTTTGTTATGTGAATCATCTTTTTACTTTTTCTTCTGCAAATTAGGCAAATGAAGTGTTAAGGTAGAATTCATTGTTGTTATGCTCTGCCTTTAAGTTTGCTTAATATCAATGTTTTCCGCTGTTTAAGGAGAATTCAAGGTGATTGCTTGCTCTCCTTAGCTCCTCACCAGTCATTCTCATCCATCCAAATCTTTCAAAGGCATCAATACAGTCTCCTACCTTGCCCCAAAGAACCCCCAAAAACTGTGTCCAATCCCCGCACCCAAAATTTCCTTTCCCCAATTTTCCACCAAAACCCTAAAAATCCCAAATCAAACCTTTTTATCAGTTTAATAGCCTAAAATCAGTGTTCTTTATTGGTTATCTCTGCCCGTTGAAGATCTTTGCCGAGATAGACTGGAGAGAGCCCTCTCCTGCCCCATAGGGCTAGCTACGAGGCTAAGTGGTTTGATGTTGCCTTGGAGTTTACCTTTTCCAGAGGTGAAATTTCAAGCGCTAACAACCTCAATAGAGACAAATAATTTTTTACATTAGACCCTCGCAACAAATACGTTAATTTTTATAGCACCTTGAATTAATGGTAAATAATTGATACATTCAGAACTAAACAAGCAACCATGAGTATGCTTACAAAACATTGAGATAAATGAAGAACTTGATGAATTTGCTTAGAATTGTCCAGTACTCCAGTTTGTCCTGAAAATGCACAAACTGAGCTTTTGCATGTGATGTATGTTGTCTCTAGAATTGATATATTTGCAATGGAAAGTGTGACCAGTGATGAATCGAAACCTTATCGAATTTTTGCCCAGGTCACTCTTCTACCACAATTCTGCTAGAAGGTCTGCACATACACACTTATTCTCGCTTCCACGAGACCTCGGCTCCGTCAATAACCAACAACAAATGCATGACATTCACTCGATCTTCCCAAGACTTTTTTGGTTCTACCAACGATCCGCTACAAGACACTGTCAAAATGCTCTGCTACAGCCTAGGTAATGACCTAATTTCCCCTTCAGAACATGCCCAACAAATACAATGACAGTCACAGTTTCAACTAGCACAAAGGTTTCGGCTTCCGTAACTCTAATATCTGCACGAGTTACTAGACATGCCACTGTCTCTCAGTTGTCTCACTACGTTGGCAATCACGATTCGAACAAAATTGAATTTGGCTGCTCTACTCAGCCGATAGGCCTGTCGGAAATGTCTCCCGGGGCCAAAAAATCACATCTGAGACTGCTGACGGTGAGCACCACACCTGAGCTTTATGTCGGTTGCCTCTGTCAACCCGAAATTCTCAGTCATCGCTATCAATGTGGATTGGATTATATTTCCGGCCTCGGGCTATCACGTCATACGTGGACTAGCCCGTTGTTATGTGGATTGGGCTTTCCGGGCTACACATCAATTTGAAGTCGCTCTCGTGGCTGATCCAAATGATCTTGCATGTAATACGATTTTGGCATTAATCGTTGTGCCTTCTGATTATTCACGAGCTTGATCCTGTCTAGCGTTGATCTCCTACAACAATAATCACAATTTTAACCATCCAGCTTCAATTGCTTTGTCCCTTGGCTAACATACGTCCTGATCACTTTCCTTCTGAGCAATTATGTGGGCTCTATTTGTCGAGTAAAGTTCAGCGTCGAGCAATGTCCATCTTGCTTTGGAAACTGACGTTCTCGACCTTTTGGCTCTCAGTGTTTGACTCGGTGACACAACCATGAAGAATTATGGAACACTGCGCTTCCCCGTTTGGTCAAGCATTCAGGTCCTAGACTCATTTGTTGTAGTCGCCAGAGATGATTGATTCAACTCCACAAAATTTTGCAAGAAGGGATCGCTCACGTGTTGCCCATGTAGTTACAAATACATTGATCGACTTAGCGATGAGAACGACCTCTAATTGGGATCGCTCACGTGTTGCCCATGTAGTTACAAATACATTGATCGACTTAGCGATGAGAACGACCTCTAATTGTGGCGCTAAACAACGGTAGTAATCCTGCTGGTGTGACTCTGATTTCCATATGAGAATTCCAAAGCCGTGCCATAAACTCCCTGATTACGTGCATGTCCGCTCAGGCATTGCCCAAACGATCTAGCGGCCCCACGTGTAGGTGTTCTTTGAATTTCATTACAAAGTCAAAATGTGATTTTCCTCCGTATGCTTTTGAAATCGCACTGGGACTGCGGCTCTAAACACACTCTTTGCGCATAGTCACGTGCTCACAGGCCAAACACAATGCACGGTTAAATTAACCAATTTATGCAAAAGCCAACCGCACCAGCACTCATGCAGATTCAATGCATTTCATCCGGTTCCAGTGGCACGTTAATGATGCCAATCTGACATGCTCACTGTAATTTATGCCTGCGTATCCATAATACATGCCTTCAACAGTTGAATCGTTCCTCCAACATCGATCCCATCTCACCATGACTGAATACACCCTGCGCACCAAAAAATCATGATTTCTCCCTATCGAGCTAGAGTCAGCTCAGTCTCACTGTGGCAATCGGTCAACGCGTCCACCAAACTGAAGGAAAAAAGCTGACACAAACAACTATGATTAGTCATAATACATTCACGCTCACCAAACTATGCACACAATCCACACCTACACGCAACACCTTGGTTGACAACGGTCAAACCCATGTAACCTTTTTGGATACTCTAGCTCTTTGGCAGCCTCATATTAACATTCCATTATGTTTGCATTCCAACATATTTGTTCTATTCGCACTATATCACCAAGCAAACTGTCTTCAAAAAATATGAAAGATGGTCACATATTCAATAGAACAAGAGATCACAGATCACAGGGAGAACAAGAGTCTCAATCCCCTATGGAAATGTCGCATGCATCAAATATCTTTTGGCAAAATATATTCTCTTTGATATAGAAAATCACCAGCGACAACAATATTTACCGTGGAGAATTTTCGAAACCCTCGATTTTATCTCAAAATTAATCTGCAATGACCCTTAAGCTCGCAGGAAAACCAACTCTGATACCGCTGTACTATCCCTAATAAAAAATTTCATTGCAAATATTAAAAATAAATTTGAAAACCAAAGTAATCATAAATGGAAACACATCCAACAAATTGATACGCAATAGATGCCAATAAAATTATTGAGCCATTTTATTAATCCATTGAAAAGAGTTCATCAACATGGAGGAATATAGAACCTGGGCTTTCCAAGCAAGCTGAAAAAAATCCAAAAAAGATATTTGACCCAACTGATGAATGACTCTAGCAATGATGTAGATGGCCCAGTAAGAAGACTGTTGCAAACTCGCTACAACAAAAATACTCTCTCAACTCCAATGAAGCACCGTGAGATTTTTGAATGGAATCTCCTCAAGAAGGTTGGATTTTTGGCCAACACCCACTAGCGAACACAAGGATTTTGGTCCTGGGGCTACTGTTGAAGTAGAGAACCAGGTTCTCAACCTCCCATACAAGAAGAAATATCAAATCTAAGATGTCCCCTAATGGCCTCCTCCTCCTCTTTTATAAATCTGATGGACCCCTCTAAAACCTCCTATTTTATTATTATTTTAATCATAGGGCACTTTTCCCTCTTTTATTTCAATTAAAATATTAATTTTAATGTGAGAAAGGGATAAATTAGTCACCATGTCTCCTCATGTTATTGAGAATCACTTCTAATCATCTCATCCTGTATATTTTCTCGTTCCGGTTCCAACGAGCTATTACACGAAGGTGATTTGCCGAGTATTCCTATCAAAATGGCACTTTAAGTGTAATTAATTGAATCAAGCCCATTAATAACTTTGTTTTTTGAAAGTTGTCGGAATGCAATGGAACAAAAGGCAAACTATGTTGATGATGGAGTATACCAAGCAAATGCCATCGGACCTCATAAAAACTCCTCAAACTCCTTCCAAAATCCCTTAGACCCGCCGAAGACGCCAACCTGCACCTATGACTTCTCTACCCCCAACTCTAAAAGCCCAACCTATCCATGCCATAAGGTACACTAGAAAAAGGAACATTACATGGTCAAAGTATGGTGGGGAGTGTGGTTTACCTCTAGTTTCATGGGATGATTGCACTATTCCCAAGGTCAAAGGGACTTTGTGATTGGTTGATGTTGCCTCTAAGGGAAGTGTCTTCACAACTAAGTGGGTGGTAAGATCTTTGGGGGATTCAACACCTTGGAAGGTTTTTCTTTTTGGCAGTCGGTGAAGTCAACACAACATCTTGGTAGAGTTAGGGTCTTTTGGTTTGTGTGACATTATTTCCACTCCCCACCTCTTTCAAGTTTTGTGCTAGCTCATTTTTATGAGCATTTAGTCTACTTGTAGAACTGTAGTGGGTTTGACTTAGTGATATTGGGAGGGCATTCGGGAAAGGTGGGAACCAGCTTGCTAGTATATTTGGAGTTGAAGAGGGTAGGGGATGTGCATTGCAGAGAATCCAATGCTTTCAGGTGTGCAAACTGAACTAGAAAGGCATATTTTTCATATGTGATCAATGGGATCCAAGTGCTTGTGCTTGAAAGGAGTTTGAGAACTCTTGCTCAAGAGCACATGTTTCCTTCCTCTGATTAACTCCTAACCAGGAAGTATCATGTAGCATGACCTTCTTTGAATACCCAAATTATTCAACATGAATACTAGTATGTCTAGGCCTTTTTGGAGAAAATGGAGTTGGATTTTTGGTCAATTGTTGCTATAGTGTGATTGTTATTTTTTTAGGTTACTCAAAAAGTGTTTACAACATGTTTGGGGCGGCTCACGATATTTGGGGTACATGGCATATGTTCAACCTTTGGATGGTTTGAGATGGATTGGTGCATGGGAGATGGTTTGTGATGGATTTTCATAGTGGAGACAACATGCTTAATAAGTGCTTCACCTCAGTTAGATTTTAGCTTGATATTCTTCCCTTAAAAGTTGAAGTTCTCTATATAGTTTCATCGACGCCCTTCATTGTGGTCACATGACGAGCTCATGTGCTTAGAAAATGCCATACTTGGAATATAAAACTCCAATATAAAGATATCCATAAGGATACAAATATTATATATTAAATGTGTGAATAAGAATGATTATAATTGAGAATGAGGGTCCTATATATATAGCCAGGTAGGTACCCTTTCACGAACAAGCATGTCTCTAAGACATGACTTTTCATTGTTAACTAACTAATCATCAGTTAATTTTTTATCGTTTATTATATTTATATTTACATTTATTATTTTATTATGAATTATATTCATAACATTGTCTTCCCTTTCAAAAAGCTTTGTCCTCAAAGCTCACTGATGAAAGACTTGATCTCTTTTTCTTCTTCACATGTCTTCTTGTCTCAGCATTGTCATCTTCATTGATACTATTTGATATGATCGTCTAAGTGACAAACAAAAATGCCGCAGGGAGAAGGGATCAGACCATCCTAGTTTGATCTTCTATGGAATCAAATTGTCTGATGAATAGTTATCATAAGACTGTATTCTGCAACCTTCAATATCCTTGGGAACATAATTTTGTTGTTAATTTTCTGAGCGATACTGGTATGTAGCTTGATTGGAAGGTCTAATCTTGTGATTTGGATGTCGATACATATCTCCTTTGGTTTGGCTTTCCTCTATCATATAAATGGTTGATCCTTGATTTTCTTCAGGCACTGTTGTTGTTAAGTTGGTGACTGAATCATCATTTGGAATGTCCATTGTTTGGATTGCATCTTCTGCATATTTTTTAACTTCTCTAGACTCATCTTCTTCCTTGCTTGTGATATTGATTGGATCAGTATTTATTCCCTTATCTTCAACTTGGACTAAAACGATTGACGACTTCAGTACTTCACCTTGAAGTTGTTCTAGCTTATCATTTAGCGATATTTTGTCATTTCTAAGTTTTTTTATTTGTGTAAGTAGGGTTTGGTTATGATTCCTTAAACATACAAGCTCATCCTTTTCTGAATTGCCGACTTTATTCTTAGTAGCTTCATCATCTTTTAAACTTTTGATTTGTTTTAAAAATCTCTCATTAAAGCTTTTGAAACATAAATTTTCCTCTTCTTTCTTGGATATACTTTCGTTGAATTTTTTGTCAAAACCCTCTTTTTCTCGTTCTAACTTGTGCTTCTTAGTTTTACACTTTTTGACTTCTGCAAGAAGTTTCTCATTGTGGTTTCTTAGATGCAGAATTTCTTCATTGCATTCTGTTGATTTTGCATGAAACCGCTCCGTGAGATCTTTACATCTCTTCTCTGAGGCTTCACTCTTTTGTTGAAATTTCATGACCTCTTCCTTTAATAGTTTTATTTACATTTGCTCATTTTCAGGATGTTCTTCTTTATTAGATAGACTTTCACACCTTTGACAATTTAAATTGCAATTTTTTTTAATATATGTATATCCAATTACATTTAAACAATATGGACATTTAGTCCAAAATAGTGATTCTTGTGTGGAACTCATTTTGACTTCTTTCTTTGCTTTATTGAGATGAACTTAGAGTTATGTAATCGCTTTATTATTATTATTATTTGTAACATATGTTGATATTATAATATAATCTATATTAATATTATTGAAAATATATTAATATGCTACTATATATTAATATTGAATATAATTTTATTATATATTAATATCTAATTGAATCAATCAACGGATTTTTATTTATTTATTTTTTAATAATCTTTTAATTTTTATGTAATTTATTTTCTTCCATTTATATATATAATATATATATATATATAGATATATAGTAAAGCATATATTTATAACATATGAATTTAATATTTAACACTGTATTATGTTAATGAATTACAATGTTTCAAAAGGCTACGGTCTATATTTGAATGGGCATGAATCATTCAGAATTAAACGCGTTCACGATTTAATAGCGTTTCATATTTACCACCTTTTTTTCGATAGTCAACGAGACCGTGAATTGGTGGGAGGACAATGCTATTGTGGGAGGAGACTGAGCGTACAATGGTGCGACGGTTGTGGGACTGAGCAAATGGGACGGCTGGACAGGGGTGGACTTTAGCCGACGGGTCACGGCAGTTTGGACGGTGAGGTGGGAGCACGAGTAGAGGCGAAGTGGCATGAGCAGAGGGGGCGTTTTTTGTGCAGTTTTAATGGAAAATGAAGTGAACATTTTTTTTTTAATTTTTAAAATGTTAATTGTATGGATGTAAACAGAGGCGTCAACGACTAGCAAAGGCGGAAGGGGATTTAGTTTGGCCTTGGTCAAGCGTCTGTGGCTGCGTGCAACACTGTGAGGCTCAGACAACGACGATGTTGGACGGCCTGTGCAGTAATAGCAACAACGAACATCGGTGATGGGAATTTAGAACGGGTATCAAGGATGGTCCCGTAAGCGGATGTCATCAATGGGAGGTGAGTTGGCAGTAGCGGGTGATGATGAAAAACACGGGGTGTTGTTGGGTGGCTCGATTTGCAAGTAGCGTCCTGGTTGGTGGCCCGTAAGTAAGGTAAGTCTTAAAAAAAATTATTTTTAATTAATTAGTATACCAATATATAATATATATATATATTATATATATATATATATATATATATATTTCTTTTTAATGATCTCCTCTTATTTTTTATTTTTTATTGGTCCTTTTTTTATTTTTATTTTTTTGAATAATTCTCTTTTTTTATTAATTTGGTTTTTTTTAATGGCCAAAGGCCTCTGACGAATCAACGATGGAGAAACTCTCAAAAGTGTAGCAAAACGCTTCAATCTCAACGGCAACAATGTTGACGAACCCTGGATGGCCCTGGGCTTGGATCGGAGAGCGTGGCTTTGTGCAGCCGTGGAGCGGCCAGAGGATTGAACTGCTCTGATACCAATGTAAAGAACAAAGTTCCTTCTACATATTAATTACTCCAGAAGAATTGGAATATAAATATTTCCATGAGGATACAAATATTATATATTATATGTGTGAATAAGAATGATCACAATTGAGAATGAGGGTCATGTATATATAGCTAGGTAAGTACTCTTTCATGAATAAGCATGTCTCTAAGACATGTCTTTTCATTGTTAATTAACTAATCATTAGTTAATTGTTTATCATTTATTATATTTATACTTATATTTACATTTATTATGAATTATGAATTATATTCATAACAGAGGAGGGAATTAGGCCCTACATAGCATAGGGTTTCTTGGATTCCTGTTTGGAGGCTTGGCATTGGTTCAAGGAGGCCCAGGATTGGCTTAGCGACATTTGGGTTGTGACAATGCTCTTTTGGGGGACAATTGACCTAGTGGATTACATTGCTTAGGAGGATTGATGGGGTCCATGCCACATGGAGGCTTATGATGGAGGGATGTGGACTTACCTTCTATAGCTACATCATCTTGGAGCCCTTATTGTGTATGACATCACCTTGGAGCATTATGTGTACTTTGGAGTGGAGCACTTTACTTGTGGTGTTCTACAAGTGCTTATTGTAGGTTGCTTGCAAGCACTGAGGTCTATTACCCACCACCTTGTGGGTGATATGCCTAGGAGAAATTTTTCTCCATGATGAGCCTCAACCGTCAGCCAACAACCCCTTCATGCCTCCTCCAAGATTTTTGTGCCATTTCTCTGCCACCTGAGCCAGCCATGTGGTCTCTCACCCACCTGTATTGATCATATGTTTGAAGGTGGACCTCCTGAATCTAAAGGTATGTCTTGTCATTTGGTAATTGAGTATTAAGTTTACTTATCATGGATACTTCTAGGTATGGATAGATGAGGGGATTTGGCAGAAAGAGTGGTCTTAGTTTGTGCTCTTGCCACCTTGATCTCTTTTGGTTGTTACCCTTGGATCTTAGTCCCGTGGGATCTCATTTATTGACCATTTGGTTCTAGGGTAATACTACTTGGGAAACCCCATTTTGGGTGTGTGTTCCCACTCCTTTATCCACACATATCACTCCCTTTCCATTCACTATACCCCCATTCATCTTTTCTCCCACCTAGGTCCACATTCCATCCACATAGGGCTAACCCCCCATCCCCTTGCCCCCACCTTGGGTGAGGCCTAGAATGATTCCCCGTAGATTGAAGCAATTACAAGAAAAATTGAAAAGCATAAATGACCACATTTAACATTAAATTCTACCACAAAATGAAAAATATGGTTGAGAAAAAAATAATTAGTACATGGGAAAAAGCCGACACATGAGCTCTACCCCATCCATGGCCATCACCCAGGTTCCATAGGCCCTAGATGAACCTCCTCTATCATTCAAGAACCCATGATTGTCCCAACTCCTGGATGGAAATGAACCACCCTACCTCAAAAGCGATAATCACTGCTATATTATACACATCATGCTCTTGTCCTTTCAGCCCCAAGCAGTTAATTAAAGAAAATTGATAAAAAGAAAAAGGCATATAAAGAAGGGTGGAAAAATCAAGGTCATGGCACCTCATGTACCACGACTACTCCCTCCTATACATTATATACCCTGGTGGGCACTTCCCCTTATCTAGCTACCCCTATGCCCTTTTATGTGGCCCAAGGATGCCCCCCTCATTCCCTATTCCATCTCACCTATTTGTCACTTGCCGCTCCCATTAGAAGGGTGTACCTTAGACATATTATCCCCTCTAAGGGCTAACCGCCCTATCCCCTAACCCCCTTTGGAGTTTGGAAACACTAGCACATGCCAAAGCCTACTACGGAAGGACATTCCATTATGAAGTGCCCACTTTGTTATCCATGGTTTGTAAGCTCCTTTACCTTATTATTTTAATCATTGATTGTACTGGAAGCCTAGGAAACACATTGAATCTTATGAAAGATTGCAGTAAGTTTCCACTTGGGTTTGGTTTCCCTATATGGAACCCTGATCCCCATAGGTCCACCTTGGCACATATAGGGTGTGCATAGAGAGCCATGGGCCTCCACAGTAATAGAACTCTACGTATCTTCATGGATGTTCAGATATTAATAACAATCCACTTTTGGGATGATGGTGACATGATTGGTACACTATGCCCAGTAGGCCCCCACAGGAGCCCCACACTCTTGGCAGGTGTCCCAACACTTATACGATGTCATGGAAACATTCATTCCACCATCTAGACCATTGCAAAGGATCTAAAAACATCTCTGATTCATATGGAGACCGATGGGGTCATTGATGTGCCATTAGACCCACTGAGAACACCAGAGGTCTACTACTTGGAGAACAAGGGGCCACCCCCTTGTCCATCATATTTTGAGGAATTTATTCCTCAATATGGCACTTCAGGATGTTATTAAGCCTTTGGAGGGCCCTACGATGTGCATTCATCATTATTTGGCCCCTTCTAAGGCTTGTTTTTACATTATGAGTTAGCATGGTGGGTTTGTCACCATTAGGAGTCATTATTTGCACATTATTTTATCTTTAGGGGCCCATAATCTAATTCAAACTCCTTAGGAAGCTATATATTGATGTTAGATACATTCATATGTATCATCACTTGACTTGGGATCTCTCTACTCATAGAGAATTTTCGCACTTTTTCCTTGGAGGATATTTTTGGAGATGGATGAATTTTGATGTATGGATTTGGGCTATTTCTCTTACCTTGGAGCTTTGTTATACATACGAATTGTTGGTTGGATATACTCTATAACAGTGTAAGTTCTTTTTATCATTGTTATTCTTGTTGCTGCATACTGCTAAAATTAGGGCTAGTCGTTGCACTATTGTAATGTGGAATTGTGTAATGATTTAGTTATTAAATGTATGGACCAATTTTATATGAATGAAATGTCCTAGAGCTTATTTATCTCAAGAAGCTTGCATCATTTTATTTAAATATAAATGCTTTAAAGGCATTTTTCTTTTCTTTCTATCTACATTGGATGAAGTTGAATTTTTGGGCCTCCTTGATCAAGAATCCAAGTTCTTACTCATTACCATCCTTGACTCCATATCCCCAAGTGAATTAGGCACTGGTTCCATAAAAAGGGTGATCATATTAACCTTCATTCTTTTCACCATTTTCCCCCTTTTTCCCAAGTCTAGCCCCAGTGGGTCACCTAAGGCATCAATTTCCAGGAAAATGACCCAAGGAAAAATTTCAATCTCCTCTAGGCTATTGTGTTGGTGGGTCCCCTCCCTCTCCTTCAAATTTGAGGCCATTCTGGTGGTGGAATCTATGGGAATCTCAAGCCCTAGCTCTATAACCAAATTTTTCCTAGGCATCCTCAAGCCCTAGCTCTATAACCAAATTTTTCCTAGGCATCCCCAAGGATAGACATTAATAGGATCAATTCAACCTTTCGAAGTAAATATTGTTGTTTGGTCCTTTCCTCTCACCTGTCCAAGATAGGAGCATCATTGGTTGCAATATTCTATCCCCGAACTTGGGTTGGGCAACTTGGCCCTGTGTGGTCCCACTTCTCAATAAAGAATATTTGTCAAGACCATTTGGGAATCTAAGTTTCCAAGGATTATAGGGATTGAGAAACTCCTTTATAAGCCTATTCTTTCTCCCTCGACCCTCCAATACTCATCCCTTACCCCTGGTGGATCAAGTCCCTTGCTTAAAGAGCAAGCAAGTTCCATTTTTCACTCCATCCTTGGGAAGGGGTTTTCAAAGTCACTTCTCACCTATCCATTGACATCTACTTTACAAAGTGACTCCTACACTACCAGGACTCCTCCCATCGGTGAAAGTCTGTAAAGAGCAGGGAGATTTAGTTGTGGTGATAGTGGGCGAAGCCTCCATTGTTTCCCATAACCTGGCAGTTGCCCTCCTAGGAACCCCTTTTAGGTTCCCTCTTGGTTTGAGTGGTAACATTTCTGGTGCCATTTTCGGGGAGGAAGAAAGTCTACCTCCCTAATGAATCATTGAGGAATTTATTCATTGATGACATTCTTATTATTCCTCTGGTGACTCCACTCATTATCAAAAACCCTAGTTTGCTTGAAAGTGACAACATTCCTCCTTTAACTAGAGCTACTGCAAGAAGGAACCATGAAGCATCACTTGTTGGCACCACTCTCCTTCCTGAATTTGTAAAATTTAGTGAGACAAGTCTGAAAATGACAGATATTGTTGACACTAGAAACAACAAGATGACCAAAATTCAAAGACATTTGGTTAGTGTATTTTCCCCTTTGAAGCTCGGTAATAATCCCAAACCCTTACCTAAAAAATATTACCGATGGTTACCCAGGTTCAAGGAAGATTCCACTATGAGTGCTCGTGACTTTGTTGAAAAGTTTTATTGGAAATTGTCCCATTGGTTGATCTTTGATGAAGATAGGATCATGATGCTATTTGCCTTATCACTTGAGGGACAAACTAGAGAATGGTACCTTAGTCTTCCTCCTAGTTGCATCTCTAATTTCGATGAATTTGAAGACCTATTCATGAAAAGTTTGTTTTGCAAAGCCCAGGGAATCTTCAATATTGAAAAGTTTTATCATATATCTAAGGGAAGGGAAAGCCTTCAGGAATTCATTCAAAATGTTTGATAGGGTTGTACGAGATATCCATGATCACCTAAAGCCTTTCGATGCCAACATCCTTGAAAAATTTGTCAAAGTTTTGGGGGGTCACCTAACATATGCCTTAAGAGACAATAAACCTTGCACATTGGTTGAAGCTAAAGAAAAAGTGATTGAGGTGGAGGAAAACCTTCGCATCTTGAAGATGAATGTTGATGACATCCCTAAAACCAAAACTAAGACCAGGAAGGAGAAACCAAAGGATCAACATGAAGAAACCATATGGGCTATCCTTAAGAAGATGGACAAAATTAGTGAGGAATTCCATTCACGAGATCATCAAATTTTTATTTACAAAATCACCACTTTGGAGAAGGCCCAAGAGTCAAAGTTTGTCCCAAAGGGGAAGCCTTTTCTAAGAAAGAATGATGAACCTAGCTCATCTCAAGTCCCAAACACCTTGGACCCAATCAATATAGTGGACCAAGACTCTTCCTCTAAAGATGAACCTTATGAGAATGATGAGAGCGATGATGAACATATGAACAAACTAACCTTGTGGAAGCTAATATATTCAACATTCTACTTGGAGGTTCATACACTCACATTCCCATCAATGAGGTCACGACCAAAGTTGAAAAAGAAGAGTTTGTCCTAAACAATGATGAACATAGTGGAAGATTCAAAGGGGTCCAATATTCCTGAAGAGACCATAGCAAAGACCCTGCAAACTCCAAAGAGCCTAACAAAGAAGAATCCCTTCCCAAGCAAGATCCTACAAAAAATGTACCCTCTAAAGAGCCTCCCAAAGATAAATCCCTTTCAAAGAACCCTCCAAAAAGGATTCCAAAATAAAAGCTAAACCAAAAAAGGGCCCTCAAATGGAAGAAAACACCAAAAGGAAAGAGAAGGGAAAAAATGTTGGGGTTAACATTGATATGGATGCTACTATTGGAAAGATGACCATATTTGTCCCTCTGAAAGAGACTGCTAAACTTCCTGAGCAAGGACAACAAATTAAGAAGTCCTTGGGTTTTGAAGAGGAAGAATTACTGGAAGACCTGCAAAACATTCACATCTCGATCGAAACCCCGGGCATGAACCTTTCATGCTCACTTTGGCCATCAATGACCTTTATCTCCATAATTGTATGCTCGACTCTAGGGCTTCTACAAACATCATGCCTTTAATTGTTATGAAGCAATTGGGTCTCAACATTACCCAACCATACAAGAAGGTGTGTGGGTTTAACTCCAAGCTCGTGGAAGTGGAGGGTACCATTAAAGATCTTAAGGTTTCTCTAGCTAGAAACTCCAACATATCCCTTCTCATGGAAATTGTTGTCATCGATATTCCTGATATATGGGGGATGTTGCTATCTAGGAAATGGGTAGCGACTGTTGGGGGGCATGTTAAAATGGATCTATCATACGCTACCATCCCTAAGTCTGATGGGACCCCTTTCATCCTTCATAGAGAACCTATCTAACTATCACATGTGATTGAACCTGATCCTTACTATGAAGCACATAACACTGCGAAGCCCTCCCCCATTCTCCCTTCACAAGAGGTTCATATCCTTAAAAGACCAAACCAAAAGCTAAGGAAAAAGTGGAAACCAAAGAAAGAATACAAAGTAGGGGACTTGGTCTTGGTGGACAAAGAGTTAATTCCTACCAGGTATCATTGGAAAGTTGGGGATGACTACTACTACATTTCAAAAATCAACAACGAACTTTGGTCTTAACAGGTAAAAATAAGTTGTATAACTCATTTCCTTGATTCTTGATGCTGTACTATATGCATGTTATAGTAGGATGCATTGCATAATGATTCCTGCATTAGAACTAACTACATATGATGTTTCTCATGATAGATTAGATTGCATTTCTAAAAAAAAAATCATAATATATGATTTGCATATTTTATTAGTTTATGGGTTAACATTAAGCATGGGTGATCATCAGACAACGTAAAAAACATGCTATATTGTGGCTTTTACCTTTGACATGTGTAGATAAAAGGTCTATGGTGATCAAGAGATTGTTGGAATTCTCGTGACCTCTTGTTTGAGCAGCCTCGACCACTTCTACGAGAGATCACATCACCGTTGGAGCTAGATGTTACCCACCATTTTGTGGGTGAT
This sequence comes from Pinus taeda, assembly GCA_000404065.3. Taxonomy (NCBI): domain Eukaryota; kingdom Viridiplantae; phylum Streptophyta; class Pinopsida; order Pinales; family Pinaceae; genus Pinus; species Pinus taeda. The sequence continues at coordinate 66,459 of APFE031484011.1, read as the reverse complement.
ATCCAAAGGAGAATTTTTTCTCCATGATGAACCTCAGCTGGCAACCAGCATCCCCTTGATTCCCCCTACTAGATCATTGTGCCATTTCTTTGCCACCTGAGCCAACCATGTGGTCCCTCACCCATATGTATTAAATGTATGTTTGAGGATGGGCCTCCAAAATCTAAAGGTATGTCTTGTCATTTGGTAATTGAGTATTGGGTTTACTTATCATGGATAATTATGGGTATGGATTGATGGGGGGATTTGGCAGAAAGAATGGGCTTAGTTTGTGCTATTGTCCCCTTGATCTCTTTTGGTTGTTACCCTTGGATGTTAGTCCTGTGGGATCTCCTTTTTTAACCATTTGGTTCTAGGGTGGTACTACTTGGGAAACCTTGATTTTGGATGTGTGGTCCCGCTACTTTATCCGCACATCACTCCCTTTCCACTCACTATACCCCCATTCATCTTTTCTACCACTTGGGTCCACAAAGGGCCAACCTCCCTATCCCCTTTCCCCCACCTTGGGTCAGGCCTAGAATGATGCCTTAGAGGTTGAAGAAATTAAAAGAAAAAGTGAAAAGTATAAATGGCCACATTTAACAAGAAATTGTAGCACACAATGTAAGAGATGGCCGAGACAAAAATAATTAACACGTGGGAAAAAGCTGACACATGAGCTCTGCCCCATCCATGGCCATCACCCTGGTTACATAGGTCTTTGATGAGCCTCCTCTATCATTCAGGAACCCATGATTGTCCCAAGCTCTAGAGGGAAATGAATTTTCCTACCTCAAAAGGGGTAATCACTGCTATGTTATACACATCATGCTCTTGTCCTTTGAGCCATGAGTAGTTAATTAAAGAAAATTGATAAAAGGCAAAAGGAATATAAATAAGGGTGGAAAAATCAAGGTCAAGGCACCTCATGTACCACGATTACTCCCTCCTATACATTATATACCCAAGTGGGTGCTTCCCCTTATCTGGCTACCTCTATGCCCTATTATGTGGCCCAAGGCTGCCCCCTCATTCCTTATTCCATCTCACCTATTTTTCACTTGCCACCCCCATTAAAAGGGTGTAGCTTGGACATATTATCCCCTCTAAGGGTTGAAACCATCTAATGAGGTACTTGGCTAACCCCGTTTGGAGTTTGGAGACACTAGCACATGCCGAAGCCCACTACGGAAGGGCATGCCATTATGAAGTACCCACTTTGTTATCCATGGTTTGTAAGCTCCTTTACCCGATTATTTTAATCATTGATTGTACTGGAAGCCTAAGGGACACATTGGATCTTATGCAGGATTGCAGGTGGTTTCCATTTGGGTTTGGTTTCCCTATATGGGATCTTGACCCCCAGAGGTCCACATTATCACATGTAGGGTGTGCGTAGAGAACCATGGGCCTCCACAATAGCAGACAACACTCCACAGATATTCATGGATGTTTAGAGACTACTAGCGATCCACTTTTGGGACAATGGTGACATGATTGGTACACTATGCCCAGTTGGGCCCCCATAGGAGCCCCACATTCTTGGCAGGTGTCCAGTACTTGTATGATGTCATGGCAGCAGTCATTCCACCACCTGGACCATTGCAGAGGATCTACAAACATCTATGATTCATATGGATACCCATGGGGTCATTGATGTGCCCTCAGACGCACTGAGAGCACCACAGGTCTACTACTTGGAGAACAAGGGGCCACCCCCTTTTCCATCATATTTTGAGGAATGTATTCCTCAATATAGCACTTCAGGATGCTATTGAGAATTTGGAGGGCCCTACTACATGCATACATCATTATTTGGCCCCTTGTGAGGCTTGCTTTTACATTATGAGCTAGTATGGTGGGCTTTTCACCATTAGGAGTCATTATTTGCATATTATTTTATCTTTAGGGGCCCCTAGGCTAATTAAAGTTCCTTTAGGAGGCTATATATTGATTTGGATACATTTATCTGCATCATCACTTGACTTGGGATCTCTCTACTCATAGAGAATTTTCACACTTTTTCCTTGGAGGATATTTTTAGAGATGTATGAATTTTGATGTATGGATTTGGGCTATTTCTCTTATCTTGGAGCTTTGTTATGAAAATGAATTGTTGGTTGGATATACTATATAACATTGTAAGTGATTTTTATCGTTGTTATTATTGTTGTTATATACTACTAAAATTAGGGCTAGTTGCTACATTATTGTAATGTGGAATTGAGCAATGTTTTAGTTATTAAATGTATGGGACAATGTTATATGAATGAAATGTCCTAGAGATTATTTATCTCAAGAAGCTTGCATCATTTGCTTTAAAATATAAATGCTTGAAAGTCAATTTTCTTTTCTTACTATCTACATTGGATGAAGTTGACTTTCTAGGCCTCCTTGATCAAGAATCCAAGTTCTTACTCATTATCATCCTTGACTCCATATCCCCAAGTGACTTAGGCACTGGTTCCATAAAAAGGGCGATCATATTAACCTTATTTTCACCATTTTCCCCCTTTTTCCCAAGTTTGACCCTAGTGGGTCACCTAGGGCATCAATTTCCCAACAATTGGCCCAAGGAAAAATTTTGATCTCCTCTAGGCTACAACGCTAGTGGGTCCCCTCCCTCTCCTCCAAATTTGAGGTCATTCTAATGGTGGAATCTATGGGAATCTCAAGCCCTAGATCTAGGACCAAATTTTACCTAGGCATCCCCAAGGCTAGACACTAATAGGATCAATTCAACCTTTTGAAGTAAATATTCTTCTTTGGTCCTTTCCCCTCCCCTATACAAGATAGGAACATCATTGGTTGCTATATTCCATCCTTGAACCTGGGTTGGTTCCACTTGGCCCTGTGCGGTCCCACTTCTCAATAAAGACTATTTGTTAAACAACATTTGGGAATCCAATTTTCCAAGGATTATAAGGATCAAGAAACTCCTTTATAAGCCTATTCTTTCTTCTTCAACCCTCCAATCCTCACCCCTTACCCATGGTGGACCAAGTCCCTTGCTTAAAGAGCAAGCAAGTTCCCTTTTTCACTCCATCCTTGGGAAAGGGTTTTCAAGGCCACTTCTCACATATCCATTTACATCTACTTTACAAAGTGATCCTACACTACCGGGACTCCTTCCATCGATGAAATTCCCTAAAGAGCATGGAGACTTAGTTGTGGTGACAGTGGGCTAAGCCTCCATCGTTGACCTTGACCTAGCAGTTGCCCTCTTAGGAACCCATTTTAGGTCCCTTGTTGGTTTGAGTGGTAACAAGTTCCACATTGTATATTTGGGATCACTTATCTCTCATATAAATAGAGGAATCAGAGAGTCTGATAATCCTCATAATCATCACATCACATCATCGCATCTCTTCAATTTGTACCTAGCTTCTTGGAGGAAGTCACTAAGATTTCCTCATGAACCCTACGTGGAATTATGAAGTCTATAAGAAAAATTTTCATTTGGAGATTGCACTTGTGAAGGAAATTTTGGTTATGATCACTCTTATTTATCTCTTTTGGCTCTTCACTTATTTTTTATCTATATCTCTCTCTTGGAGTCGATGGGGTTTCTTGGTCTCATTGGAGTATCTTGGAGCAACTTGAAAGTCTAGGGTTAATGTTTATTCCTTGGAGGTTTGATATTAGGGTATTGTGATAAAAACCTAGGGTATATTTGGTGGAGTACAAAAAGAGAAGAGAACACCTTTCCTTGGAGGATGTTTTGAATTGATTCTTGAATAACAGAGCACCTTGGTTGAGATAAGGTTTTCATCTTTGCCCTAGCTAAGGTTTTGGAGAACTAGTAGATTTCTACTAGACTCACAAGAAGGCTATGGTACATACATGTACTACATATTCAACATATAAATGAATCTTTCAATTTTCCAAAACTTTCACATCTTCCATATTTTGTTTTCAGCAATATAGGTTCTTCATGCATTTTTATTTACAACTATGTATGTCTTAATAATTTGACATAAGTAAAAGGAAAATTCTTAAGTTATTTGACATCATCATTGAAGAATCTAAGAGTTCTTTCGCTACTTCCATATTTTTTGTTTTTATATCGTTATAACTCTTGTAAAAGTAAATTTTCAAATCTGGTTTATGTGCCAAGATAAGTGGCCCTAAAGGGCTGAAACTTGTACATGTTGTTTGGTACCTTTTCTCCTTGGATTGCCTAACAGTTTGGACTGTTACAACCTAAAATATTGTACTCATTTCACCACTATTTTATATTCTATTTTATAATAGCCCTAAGGCTGAAAATTTACGGTTTTATGATCCAGGAAACCTCTAGTCAAAGGTGTAATTTATGTTTTTCATTAAAGTCAAGAGTACATAAATTTCTGCAGTTTATTCTTTGGAGTTGAGAAGACAATCTACAATCAAGAAACTATGTTTATCCAATTGTCGACAACATAGGTACAAGAATGTTGGGTTATTTGGATACATTAGAGAAATTTTGAGGTCTAAAATGGGCCTCCTAAGAAAAATGTACAACCAAAATAAACTTTACAAGAAGTGATAGGATTCAAGATGATTGTCAACCATGGGGGATAATTCACCATTTTTTAGGTAAAAAATAAAAAATATTAAAAATAGTAAAATAATAAAACTACTTTTTCAACTTATCTCCCTAAGTATTTGCTCTAGTTTCGAGTGGGAGTACCCATGTTGCATACCTTCGGTGGACCCTGCTACACGAAAAATGAGAAATGCATGAAAAAACGTGATTGCAATAATATTTTTAATTTATTTCTCATTTTTTGTGAAGTAGGGTCCATCAAAAGTATGCAACATGGGTACTCTTTGGATGATGAATCAAATTTTGCATCCAAAAAGTGTTCCCGCTCATTTGAGTAAACCATGGGGAGATAATTTGAAAATATGCGCTGAAAAAATAGGGGTTTTTTTTTTTTTTTTTTTTTTTTTTCCCTCTAAAATTTA
>APFE031484011.1:35473-61350 GCA_000404065.3 Pinus taeda | reverse complement strand
TTTTTTTTTTCCCTCTAAAATTTAATGATGTAATCTAGTATTATTTTATCATTTCCACTATTATTTTATAATTTCCTTAGGAGGCCCATTTTAGACCTCAAAATTCCCCTAATGTGACATGAAGATCCATTCAAGGAAGATAATCCTATTAAGTTAATTTTTTTTTTTTTTGGTAATGTTATATTGTCCAATGTCTGTTTTATTTTCAAAATTCCCCATTCATTTAAAATCTCTTCTTAATTTTAACTTTTAAAAGTATAAAATGGCCAAGATTACCGATTGTTGACCCAAGCTTTCTTATGCCTCAACATGTGAGAATAAATGGGTTGCATTCAAGCACATACTTTCCAAGATGCATGGTAGGTTTCCCAAAGGATGAAAGAGCTAGTGTTTGGAGTACTATAATCTTTGAATCGTGTCTGTGTACTATCCTTGATTCCCTAACACTCCATTAGATGAAATTCGGGGTGATAAAGGCATCAAGTTGGATGTAATTCACCCAACAATGGGTCAGATAATTGAGACACTGGGAGAAACTATCAGAGATGAGGACCTTGATTGGTTGGAGAGAAACCTAGACATAGTCTACGTTGTAACATTGGAGGCAATGATATGGATTTTGTATACTTGGTCATTTTGTTAGGAGTTTCTTTAACATTTTCTTTGACAATCTTCAATAATTTATGCCATTATCCATCATCCATGATATTAATACATTCTTTGGCACACAAAACTTGGAACTTTTAAACTATTTTATGTGTTGATTTTTCCATGGCACTTAAGAATCAGGTTTGAGTCTAAGATCACGATCATAAACACACTCAAATGACATCAACACAAGCACTTTGCACAACATAAAACATATAGGAGTGAATCAATCTCATGCACATGAAAATTTTTAACCCACAACTTGTTATATTACAAATTTTAATACAACAATATTAGGGCTCCCATACCAGGGATCATGGCCCTTACCATCAGCCCTGATACAAGAATACAACTAACACTTGGTATCAACAACTATGATGATCAATCTATCCCTGAACAAAGCACACTTGACTTACTAGCTAATGTAGCACTCTACAAGACTTTCAGTCCACGTACCTTTAACACAATTGGTGAGTACTTTGCCTCCCTTTCTATTGATCAATACAACTTTCACCCCTTTAGAATGCTTGCATCTCTAGCCGAAAAACTATCACTATCAATCTCTCTCAATTGGCTCCAATATTAATGAACATAGGCTCATCAAATTGCACTCTAGTAGCCCTCTCACCAAGATGTCTGCTCATTGGGACTTCACCAAGGCTGCCCTCTAGCACTGATATGGATCCTCCAAGATCAATGCTCTTATGCTCTTCATATCTACCTACTTATCAACCTTTTAAATGCTCCAGAACATTGATCTTAGGGCTCTTGACACAACCCTCTTATCATCAATTTTCCATACAGGAAATCTTTGAACTAGGGCTTCACTCCACAACCCTCTTTTCATTGATTTGCAAACCCCAAAACACTGAATTGGGGCTTGACAATCTTCCCTCTTATCAGTCCAACAACTGATTGAACTAGGTTTTCTTGACCAACCACTAATAATCCACAAAGACAATGTACATAGGTTTCCATTAACTTCTGTTCACACCTAGAACAGACCCTCCAAATTAGCTCCAAACTTCTTCACTTCAAGACAACCCCTTCACATTATCCCTACACACCTCTTTGTCTGACCCTCTTCTACCTGTTGTTTGATCACAAAGATATGTGGCCCATATTAGAGTGCCAAAATAGAACCTTTTTCCACTTTACTTAGGGTCTCGACCCTCTCCAAATAGCCCAGAAATATAGGCAGATTCACAACTCCTTGGAGAAACTTTTAGGGAAGAATCATGGCTGGTTGTACTTGCACTGAAGAGCCCTAAAATAGGGCATGAAACCTCTATCCTAACCCTTATTATAGACCATCCATCACTTAGCATCCAATCAACGCAAAGAGACAAGTCGATATACCTTAAATTGATACTACCTTCATCCTTTTAAGTTCATAGTTTTGTGGCAAAGGACCTGAGATTTTTGACCCTCATTAGGGCTCCTGCAGCTGCCTCAAAGGTGCCCTAAACTCGGCCTCAAATTCTCGCAAAACCCATGTTCAAATCATCATAGGGTTGTCCAAACTTCTACGCACATACTAGAGGGATTTGACCCTCATTCCAACACCATACACTGTCTTGTGCATAAAATTGAGGGTTTCAGCTGTCTTATGCTTCAGAGCTTATCTACATCCTATGAAAGAGATGAAGCATCATACACATTCCCAGAACGTTAGAAATAAACTCAGTTAGTAGATCTCCTAACTTGGCTTAACCAGAACTCAGAAGAGAGACTCCACCTTCGTCCTCCTTCACTTTTCAGCTTAGCTCCTCTAGGACTGCAACACCCCAGACTTGCCTTTCTTCTCTTAATTGAATGCACTTGATGGGTGGATGAATGAGCTTAAAACTTGCCTTATTTTTATAATTCTCTAGGTGGGTTTCACTAGTCGCCTAGGGTCACACCACTTCACCAAAGTCAACCTAAAAAAATTGTTTAAAAACTAATAAAAGTTAAGACAAAATTTCCTTTCATTCATCCTCATGTGCCCCTTAGCCATTTAAGGGTGCCCCACATGCCTTCAATGACCAAACCATCAAAACACCCACTTAGTTTCATGCCAACAACTTTGGATGCAAAACCCATTGCTTGGGTATTTTAAATCCCTATTTTTTAAAATTTAACCCGAGAAACTCAAAATTTGACAATTAATATTTTAATTCCCTAACTTTTTGAATTTAACCAGGTAGTGGTTTTCAACCTGATTTTGCCAAATAAAATTTCTTATTTTTACATTTAATTGGAAATTGAATTGATACAAGAGAAATTTAAAAACAGATACTTATGTAAACTTGTTGGGTTGAATCCAACTATTGGTGTTCCCAGTTTGCTGCCAAACCAATTGTTTCCTCCTAGCCTGTCTGGGATCAACCTGTTTGGCTCCTAGACCCAAAAGACTTATAAATAGAGGTCTTATGGCCCTCGTGCCCAAAACTCCAAGTACAATAGCTCAAGTCTCCAAATTGTGAATTTTGGTTCTCTATATTCCTCCCTCCGTCTTCACTTCTCTCTGAAGTAATCTCCACAATGCTTCTAACCCCACCCTCACCCCCCTCACCCCTTTTCCCCCCACTTCTATGATCTCTTCTCCTCATTATATCCCAAAATTTTAATCGCCCTCCAAATTAAAATTGTTTCTCATCTATAGTCGATTAACTGCCATCTCGAAGGTTTTGAAGATCGTCGCCTTTTGATAATTCGTATGGATAGTTGTAGTTTACTTTATTACAAGCATTGGAAGTATAGGTCTTTTATTTTTTTTTTATTTATTATTTTAAAAAAATCAATCAATTCTATTTTATTGACTTGTTTCTCATTAACGTAGTTACTTTATCTTGTAATTTTATTTTATATATCTTTTTTTAACAATTAATTATTGAGGTGTTTGTGAAAGGAGAAAGGATTCATCCTCAAACTTGATCTGGCCAATGCCTTTGACAGAGTAAGGCACTCCTATCTCATAGTTGTCTTAAAGAAGATGGGATTTGATACGACCTTTCTAAACCTCATCACAGTTTGCATCTCTGGACCCTAGATTTCCCCTCTGGTTAACGGCAGACCGGGTGAAGCTTTCCAATCTTCTCGTGGTCTCAGACAGGGTTGCCCTCTTTCTCCTTATCTCTTTATTCTAATGGTTGAATCCTTTAGTAAAGCATTGGATTTCAACCGTAGGGTGGGCCTCATCATAGGAATTAAGTTTGGGAATGGAGTCAAGAATATAAACCACTCGCAATTTGCAGATGACACCTTGCTAATTGGAGGAGCTTCCATCACAATAGCACGAAGATTCAAGACTCTGTTAGACAAATACATGAGGTACTCTGGTGGTCTGGTCAACCAAATGAAAAGCTGCATTTATGGATGGAATACAACAACTCAGGAAATTCACAATATTGCAAATACCTTTGGAGTCCCTTGCAACTATAACTGGACTCACTTCTCCTACTTGGGCATGCCGGTGAGTCTGGGACCTTTGAAGGCAGAAATTTGGGATATCATCATTGACAAGGTGAAGAGAAAAGTGCAGCAATGGGGTTCCATTTGGCTCAATCTAGCAGGTCGCCTCATCCTTCTTAAATCATGTATTTATTCTCTACCTTTATATCAAGTCTTACTTTTCCAAGCTCTAGCTTCCTTTCATTACAAAATGGAAGTCATCCTCCGCCAATTTCTCTGGCAAGGAGTGAAACATGACAAAAAGAAATTCAATTTGGTCAATTGGAAGCAGGTCATTCAATCCCAAGACCGAGGAGGTCTTGGTATCAGATCCCCCAAATTCCTAAACCTTGCTTTTGGAGGTAAAATTGCTTGGAGATTTATAATTGGTCTTTTTGCCTGGTGGAAAAGGGTGTTGGAAATTAAATACCTGAACTTTCCCAGACAGCAGCTATTAGACCTCGATATTCCTAATAGAGACTCTTCTAAAATATGGCGTTTATGCAAAAGAGAAATATCGTTCATGGCTCAGAGTATTTCCAAAGTTCCTAAGGGAGGAGCCAATATTAACATTGGAGCTGATAAAATAATGGGACAGCAACCAATAAACAGTCACGAGGGAACCAACCCTATTCACACTTTTTTTGACAGCATAGGTATCCATCATTTGGATCAAATCTCTTGTTGGGATCCACACTCCCATATATGGCTAGGGTGGTCCTTTCCAATCATCCCCAATGACCTCAGAGCAAGCCTATCCATTCTCCAGTCTCATCTTCATAGTAAAGCTCCCATAAAAAAGAATGAGCCAGATGGATTTCGATGGGACCCAACTGGATCAAATTACACTGTTCAAGCTTCCCACCAACACATTTGCAATAGCAATTATCCTACACCCATATGGAATCATTGGAAAATGGTTTGGAAACCAGAGGCCCTTCCAAAAATTAAATTCTTCATTTGGACCCTTCTAAAAGGGAAATTTTTCACAACAGATAATTTGCAAAAGAGGGGTATCAGTGGCCCTTCTCGCTGCCCCAGCTGTCAAGCTACCGAAGAATCCATACAACACCTTTTTATCACTTGTCCCTTTGCCATCACCTGTTGAAAAAAATTATCCCATATTGACAATATCCCTTTGAATAACCATAATTCCATAGGAGAAGTGATCCATCATTGGAAAAAGAATTTCCCATTGCAACATAAGAAAGGAAATATTGTGAAAAGGGTCTGAGATACCCTCCCCTACACTATTTTATGGAACATCTGGCTGGCTAGAAATCGTAAAGTCTTCAAGGACAAGGACTCGACTATAAGAACTGTCTGCAATAAGGCAAGGAGCCTAGCCCTGGAAACCATTTCCACTAAAACTCAAAGCAACATAGATGTAACCATTCTCAATATTTAAGAAAGGAATTTTATCAGCTATATACTGGATAAAAATAATAGCAATCAGAATGGCAATGTAGCTAAAGGCCAGCATAGCAAGGAACTCCATAGATGGAAAATCAAATTAAAAGATGATAAGTTTTCCAAATGGTTACAAAACTGCAACAATTACTATCTATTCTTTGACGGAGCATCAAAGTCAAACCATAGAGTTGCGGGAGCAGGGGGGGTCATCTTCAATGCCAACGGGGATTGCACCCTTTTTTATGAGTGGGGACTTGGGCAAATTTCTAACAACATGGCAGAATCATTGGCCCTATATAAAGGGCTCATCCAACTCAATAGACTTGGTATAGGAACAACAAAAATCTTTGGAGATTCGGCGGTGGTTATTAGTCTAATGGCTCAAACTAAAGAATCCCCCAATGTTCTCCTACAATAGGTCATTCAACGTTGTCAATTTTTGCAACAACCAATGAAAAATTTGAGCTTTCATCATATCCTTCGCTCGCTTAATAAGCACGCTGACACACATGCCAACAAGGCTTGCGACAGGTCAATGGGCAACCTACTATGTAACGCTGAGGAGACTCAGCATTCCTTACCATGATACGTAGCAGTCCGATCTGCAGCAAATATTCAAGATCTGACAGGTGGAATTGGATGTAGGTCCTTCAAATCAGTAGCAAGATCATGATCAGCCTTGGGATCCGGCATAGTATCGAATTTTTCTTTCTCTGGACTTCAATTAGTAATCTAGCCGATTTCTATCTTATCAACCATGCTTTTCAGACTCTGCTAGCCAGGCATATGGACTTCCTGAGCCCCTCCTTTTTTCCTCCCTCCTATCATGTGACTGCCCCTCGTCGCCCCTGCCCATCTATATATTTCATCCATCCCTTTCGTTGTTCATCGCCCTGCCTATTCTCTGTCTGTCTGTGCTCTCGGATCGATTCTTCTTTGAGGCCCCCCCTTTGCCCTCTCGGCTCGGACTCTTGTATGAGTTTTGAGTATTTGTTTTCTTTATCTTCCCTTGTGTTAGTTGCTTCTACTACTATCCGCCCTCAAGCACAACAGTTTTCTTCTGTGATTTGGAGACCCCTCTTTTTTCTGTCTCATCCGGATTTTGCAGTTATGGCTCGAAGCGAGGATTGCCTTCATTGTGCTGATCTTCAAGCCGAGTTGGAAGAAATAAGAGCTCAACAGAAGATCTTAGACGCAAAAATCGACAGCCAAAACCGCATCATCAACGATAAGTATCAAGCTGAAACCAATCTGTTTCTTCACAGGGTTTCCTCTTTACAAGAGTAGTTCAACCACTTGCCTAACAAGTGTAGCCATGTGAAAGAGTCCATAGAAATACTGAAATATATGCTGGACAAGTGCAACGCAACTGCCCCAAGCTCCTCAAGCGCCAAGCAAATTGGTGTAGATGACAATCTGGAGGAATCCACAGCGTGACACATCAGTCACATTAATATAGATTAGCTATGTTTTGCAAAAGTTGTTTTTCGCTGCTTCAGTATGTAAGAATCTACTTCTGTTTAGACTTCCTCAAAGCCAAAAAAGGCAGGACTAGGGAGAATATTTCACTTTGTAACTCCTCTATTCCTTGCACTACATGGCGTTTCTTGTACCTCAGGAGTCCAAGCTCCCTCTTTTATCTTTTCAGATCTTAATACAACCACTGATTTTGTGAAAGAAAAAAATTATTGAGGTGTTTGTTTTTTTAATTATTACACATACTTCTTTAGCTCCCTTTTTAAGTCGATATAATATATATAATATTTCTTTTTAGTTAATATACTAGTTATATTATGATGGTGGTATATTTAACAAGTACATCTCGATATATTCATTGTATTCTCGTGAGTTAGATATTTACTTTGTACTTCAATAATTAATTCATTTCCCTATACATGGACATTTCATAATTAGTTAATATGTATATAAGTGTAGTACCTGCAATACATGCATAATTAACTATCATATGCATGCCTCATATGAATGCTAATATTCTTATGCTCCCTATATTAAAGATAGGTCATTACAAATATTTTGCCGACAAAACCCTTCTAATTCAACTTCTCCCAGACCCAGTGCCTAAAGTGTGGGAGTACCTCCCAAACTACACAAATCAAAATGGAATTTATTATTCATTTCTATTTTGCATCTAGATTTAACATAAAGATTTGACTATTTAGTACATACATGAGTTTATGTCTCTGTTGTAGAGGTTTTGTTATAAAATGAATAATACCTAATTTTATGTTGTGAAATTATCAACATTTTATGCATCTTTTGTGAAATTTTGAACATTTTATGCACCTTTCAATTTCCAAGCATTCTCGAAGTTTATTCCTACATTTTGTTGGGATTCCAAGTAGACTCTCCTTTTTGGGCTTAAAGAGTTGCTGCTATGTCCAGTTGAAGCATTAAATACTAAATGATAAGCTTGAAGGATGTTGGCTTGTTGGGGCCTGACCCAGGTTCAGAGTTAATTAGCCAAACAAATCTCGGTACTATTGGCCCTTTCGGCAACAGTCCACGAAGCGCAGACTGAGGTCCCACCCGAAGTAGTATGTGAGGGTGCTAGAACCAGGTTTCCGCACCCTTGAGATTTCTGAGAGGTTCAATTGGTTCCACGGCTTGTCCCTACATGTAGCTCACTCTGCGCACTTCCCTGTCCCTTACGCCCTGATACACTGCCTTCGCGCAGCCCTAACCAGGGACTGTGGAGCTTCCGCGCTGCTAGAGCCACACTCTGTGCTATTACCCGTGATCTTACTTATCTTCTTATACCAATTAATTACCTTCGTGTACTTGGATGTCTTATGTTATAATTAGTTATACAAAATATTCAAATAAGTTCGCACAACATATAAGCAGTAATACTTGCAAATTATACCCAATCATATATTAAACCAGAAAAAGATGCATAGAAATATGGTAAACTTTCTCTTTATTGATTCTTCCAATGGTTACAAATTCGACTTGCCTTGCACACTCAGCTGTAGGGGTCTGCACACTCAGCTGCAGACTACTAGGCCTCTGCGCACTCAGCTGCAGAGCCTTCCCCTACTCTACGACCCAAAGACACACTTTACACTGCTTCTCAATCACTTAGATCTCTCATCTTCTTCTATTTTATCTTCTCTATTAGTTGTCTTATACACTTAGAGCCTCGCTCTATTTATACAATCCCATGGTCTGCAGACCATGGGTAGGTCTATTAAGTCGACATTACATTACAAAAACTAGGGTGGACAACCCTGTGACTCTATTATAATTTCGCGCCCGCAATTCATAGAGCTTTTACAAAAAGATTCGATCAAAACTTGGGCTTTAAGCCCCAAAACCTGCCTTGTGGGGATTCCATGCCCAACAGGCCCCCAACATAAACATCGTGACTTGCCCTCGAGTCACTCTGTTGGTGCAAATATCTTTGCGCGGAGTCCTTCCAACGCTGCTCGAACTGCGGTGGCAAGGTCGACAACAAACTAAGCTGCTGCCTGCTCCATGTGTTGTTCCGAGACCGCTGTGTCAAAAGTGCTTCTCTACATCTGTGTTTGTATCCCTTGCATGTGTGCGAGCTTGCCTTCAATTTATACTCTGATGGTGAAGGCCTCGTCGATCCAAGGCTGAATGCACGCCTTCAGGACTGCTTCCTTGTGTCGTGTTGTGTCCACCTATTCCTTTAGCGCTTTGGCCTGTTGCATTTGTGCGGGCCTCTAAGTGAGGGCCACCATTTGTGCAGTTCCTTTGACGCTATCATACTGCTGTTGGAATTCTTGCGTCTCTGTTTCTAAGCGCTGGATGTTGCAGCCCTCCTGTAGATTGGTGAGGACCTCAAATGATTCTTCCAACATGTTGGTGTAGTCTCGCACTCCATTGCCAATCTCATCCAATCCCGTTATAATAGCGCTAACACATTGTTCTCTGAATTTCGGAGGGGTGGACGGCTGCGCCTTTAACCGCAGCTCGGCGATCTGGAGGTTCAGCTCCAGTTGAACCTTTGTTATTTACTCTTGTGCCTCACGCACCCCTGCTGCTAACCTCTAGATGCGCATCTCTGTTGGAGTGTCTGTTGGGATGGCCAGCTCTGGGACGCTTTGAAAAGCTTCATCTATTACTTGTACCCGCTGTTGATTCTGCGACACCACTTCGTCACGCTGCAAGCTCAACTATTCCATATTGATTTTCTGCTCGCTGAGGACTTGCAGGGTGTGACTCTCCCTAGCTCGCAACTCTGTAGTTATCCCATCCTACAGAACGTATAAGGTCTCCTGTGGTAGTGTCGCCATATTAATACCGAGACCCTTCAGCGTGCTAACCATAGGCTTGTCGGTAGTGCCCCTTCTGGCAGTGCTATGGTATTCGTCACCTGAGCGCACAACATATGTTCTGCTACCATTGTTCCAACTGTAAGGCTGGTCAAAAGGGTACCATCCTGAGTAGGGTGCACCTGCAACTCCTACAACTGCACTCTAAGGGCCCCCAACACAATCTGGTTCTCCTGCATGAAATTTTGGAGGGCCTCGGAGGTGACATCGCGCACTGTCTCATCGATGTCATGCAAATCATCCTCAGTTAGGGTGATCGGGTCAATAAACAACTTCGATGCCTCGACCTTCTTGCGTAGCCCTATCCTCTCAGTTGGGTGCTAGCGCTTCAATTATGTTGACACGGTTTGTGGGTCTGCGCCTTCCTCTTCTTCTTCTGCTTCCTACCCATGCGAAGGCAACGTTTGGCCCTTGCGCGCCTTCGCGATTGCCTCCTGCGCTATTGTTGCTGTTGCGGCCTTGTCTTGTTCAGTTGCTGTCTGTGCAGCGTCCCGTGCCATTTGTGCTTCTACTGTCGTTGCCTCCTTCCTTTTCTTTTCTGCCAACTGTGCAATGTGCAGTTTGGCCTCTTCTTTCTTTCTCTGTGTGTCGACTTCTCTATCTCCGCGATGTCTGGAGCGTGCCACTCCGGCGGCCATGTCTCCAGTATGTTAAAGATGACATCGTCCATGGCTACAAAGGGTAGCTTTCTCCGTTGTTTGGCTAGGTCCTTGTGCACACTGATGTATATGCTATGGATGTCCGCTTTAAATTCTACAAAACTCTGCAGGCTTCTTCTTCTTCATGGCCTCCGCGATGGCCAAGTCACCACTCTTCCCTTCTGAGATGTCTACAAGGTCATCCCCTTTGCATGGAACCCTGAAAATGTGGTGAATCAAGTCTGTTGTGATGGGGATGGGCTCCTCCAGCCACAAACACCCATCATGCACCAAGCAAAGCAGCTGCCTAATGACGAAAATTGTTATTGGGGCGCGGTGGAAATGCGGCACCCAGAGTAGGTTAAGTAGCCCGGCCTTTTCCACTCTGCACAGCCACTTTCGCGGCTCTAATTCTGTAACCCCTACCGTGGTGTTCTTCTTGGGCTTCATGAGGTGCGAGGTCTCAAGGTGATGTAACTTCTCGTGGTCATCGAGGTCCCAATCTTTGAATTTTAAGTTCAGCACCCATCCTAGGTGCGTGCCCTAAAAAATAATGTTGTCTAGGAGGAGCGAGGTTTGGAGTGAGCTCTTGGTCTCGTCAAGGTCCTTGGGCACTTTAGCCTTCCCTCTCCGTGGGGGGACATAGGCAGGCAACTTTGTCAGGGGGTGTGCAGGCTCAATTTCCTCTCCCATGCCTTCGTCCTCATCCTCTTCGATAATTAAGTCCTCCAAGTCTTCTTCGTCTTCATCGGCCTCTATGTTGACGGCTTTCCCCTTGTCCTCCATTGACAGCTTGGTGCGCAGTGGATTCCGTGGCGACACACGTAGGAGAACCATCGCTTGTTTGTCCTTCTTGGGTCTTGGCGTGTGCGGTGTTTTTGGGATTTAGACCACAATCCGGGCACCTTCCGGAGCATCCCCCATAGTCAAGGCCTACGTGGCCTCTTTAGCGGTCATTTCTGTTATCTCGATAACTTCCTCAGCTATTGCCATCGTGTCCGTCCAAAAATCTAGCACTCATGAACTCAGGGGCTCAATCAATGCTCAACACAAAACAAACAGGGCTATGCTCAATAGCTCAATTCGCAAATGACCAAGTGTTGTTTGTTGGGTAGCCCTATGTAATTTATAGCACTTTTTGAATTTGAATTCGATCGTTCCCCCTAAATTCGGTTCATTAATGCTCCCTTGGCGGCAGATTTTCCCAAATCTTTCCCATAAGTCGCATCTTAAATGTCTGTCGCCCGCTCCATTTGGTCTCAAGTCAAGCATCCCATCGTGAATAGTGACTTCAACGATCACTTTATGGCCAACCCACGCGGCAGCGCAGCCCCTCGTGCGTGGTCACAAACCTTGTGACTCTTTGCTTCTGCGCGTAGCTCCAACATCGTGCAGCACCCGGGCAGAATAGTTTATAGTCCCGCGCTTCCTTTCAACTGCCTAGAGCGCTAAGACTGTACTTCCCTCGGCTAGTCAGGTGGTCGCACCAACTGTGTAAAGTTCCATCCTGTCATCCATCATGTTTCCTGGAAAATACCCACCTTTTATTGTTACGGTCGGTATTCCACACTTTATCATCTACAACGCGCTACCCTAGTCGATTTTCTTAGTAATGTGTGATCCAAGCCATGGCATCAGATTGATTAGTTTGCGGCGATAGGCCTCAATCTTGTCATCATGATCGTGCGCATCATGTCTTATCACCCTAGTCATTTTACCGAGAAACTTCCTTTATCTCTTCCTCTAGCTTCCTGACTTCTGCGTCTACCAGAGCACTTTTCTTCCTTAATCATACCCTTTCTTCTTCAAGTTCTTGGAGCCTAGGATTTCCTTATTGGATTTCTGCTTCCAAGGTTCCACAAACCATCGTATCTACTAGTGTTATCATGCGTGGTCTGGGCTTCTCATGTACTATAGGGCTTATAACATTTGCTTTACACTCCAGCCTTGGCAGTGCCTGCACAGTCAGGTTCTTGCACGATGTCCTATAAACCCATAGAACCACTGGTACACGTAGGTCCCAGTCAGTTTGCTTCTCATTGTGGACCTTGTTCAGCGCTTTGTGTACTTTGTTAAGGCTTCTGCGTGTGTATCCTTCTATGCACTTGGCCTTTCCATACTTTGTGGTCCCAACCGGAGGGGTCGTTCGTGCCATTGCCTTACCCGTACCTACTTAGTGATCGTGTCTCCTATTGTGAGGATGGTGTGCATTTGTGTAGGTTTTGCACCATATGCCTGTATCCACCTGGATAGGTGGGTGCATGGGCCAGTTCATTCGACAATATTTTCTGTTAATCGCATCAGAGGCTTCCCAAACCACATGCGCATCATCCTTTTGGATTCGTGCCAATCCTCAAAACTTCTTTGGTGCGTACCCCACCATCTTGTGGGCGTAGCTCGCAGTACCCATTTTAGAGCGTCAAAACATTGATGGTGCGGTACTTCTCTTTCAAATTTGTTTAGGAAGTCATCCACCTCACTTAACTCGTCATACGAAGGAAAATCTCTTACCTTGGTCGCTACACAGCGCAGCGATCTCGTCATCATGTTACAGTTGAGCGTGGTTACCTCGTGTAACTGGTTCTACCATCGTTCTATCTCCTTGTCAGAATCTGATGTGCAGGAGATTTCGCACTCCCATGAGATTCGGCCATCTGAGGTTGGATTTACCCAGTTTTTCTCTCATGCAGTTACCTTGTAGATGCAGTCCAGATCGTCGCCGTTGTCGTAGTCGTGCACTGGCTCCGTGCAACACAATCCTTCTGCAGGGTCTAAGGGTATCGCTACGCGCAGTGGCTTTTTCTCAAAGATCATCTTGCTCTTCTTCAGATTTATCACTCCATTCATGTCAGTGGCCCAATCTATTCCCAATAGCGCGGGGTAGGGATTGATGTCATTAACAATCTCTATTACAATCCGGATTATCAAATCTAACAAATCTCTATTACTTTGAAATCTGCTAGTGCCCTTGCTCCTTCAATATCTACTGTGATTCCCTAGAATCTCCCCATAGGTAGGATCTTTTGTTGGTTCGCCATTCATAGTTGGATAGGAGACCATTGCAACGCCGGCTTGTCCATGCGCTCCAATGTCTGTTTTGGCAAGACGTTCGCACCCGATCCTAGATCCAGAATCACTTGGTCCATCTCATATTCCCCAATCTGCACAATCAATCTCATCTCTCTTCCTGTTCGCGTCGTGTGCTTCCTGAGCTTTCAGACTATGCGTGGTTCTCCTGAAGTGGTCCCAGCGCATCTATTTATGAGTTCTTGCAGCCCCTTTACAGCCTTGCTATCGAGTAGCAACTTCATGCATGTCTCCAAGAACGTAGTGAGCATCGATGGGTCCATTTCCGGCTCCAGTCTGTCTTTATTTCCTGAAGTGGAGACATCAATGAAGCTCCTCTTAGCTTCCATGAAAGTCTCCTTAGCGCGCTCCAAATCAAATTATGGTTCCTTCATTGGAGCCTTGTGAACCCAGGTACTTCCTTCAGGCTGCTTGCCTTTGTCATCCCCTATTGTAATCCCACTCCGGAGCACGATATTTACATTAGGGTCTTCCTTGCGTGGTTCAGACCTCATCATTTGCAGGTTCTGAGTCGGGGGAGGTTGGAGTGCTCCTTTATCGCATAACCTCGCTATCAGTGTGGGACAATTCTCCGTCTCATGATCAAACAATGTACAATACAAGCATGATGGTCGCATTGGATTTGTACAATCGCGGGCATAATGCCTTGGCCCTTCGCAATTGTAACATATCAGCTGTCCACGACCTCTTCCTAGTGCCCCTCCACCTCCGCCTCATCCGTACCCTTGAAATCCAGTGCGCAACATTCCTGCGTTTTGGTCGAGGGCCGTGTTTCGGCCTGAACTCTGTAGGTAGGAGTTCAATCCATCATCAGCTTATAACTTTTACAGGTGCACTCATCATGTCCTACTGACCTACAGAAATTACAGAACAACTGGTGTGAATTTTGCATATACTGTAATATATGGCAGTTATCTTTAGCATGCTTTCCTCCTATCTGACAAATCGCACACCATAGTGTAGGTGCCATGCATGGTCCTGTTTGTGCCTCTGGTCTTAGTGGCATTGGCCCTCCTCCCGCAAGGTAATTTGCGAACACCAGGCAGTGGTCCTTGTCGTGCCCCTGGCCCTTGCATTTTACGCACCATACCTCATTGCGCATCTCTAGGTGGGTTTTCCTGTCTTGTTTCAAACTCTGCATCTCCAAGCACAAGTTTTTCAACTACACGTGAATTTGTTGAACTCCTAGGTTAGGATCCTGTATCAGGGTCTCGAGCAATCTCATCATGACCTCCAAGGCCTCGGCCTGAGTGGTTATCGTTTGTTGGGACAACGCGTTCCATAGATGCGGCGTTAAAGATGCTACAAACCATTCGCGGTGTTGCCCATCTGTTAATGTCATGTTCGCTTCGCGAATTGTGCACTTTAGTCTTTGATCCAACTCCCACGGGGTCTCGCCTGGTAGCATGGTGATTTCCTTGAACCCAATGATCGACTGTGCCTCTGAATTTGGCTTGCTAAATTATTTGTTTAGCGCAGCTTAGATATCCGTGATCCCTGCATTCAGATTGTCATTGGAATGCTTAATGTACCAGGTCAGCAGGCGATCCTGCAGAGTGCTGACGAACATTGCTTTCTTTATATTGTCATCCGTGACTCCCTATGCTTCCCATACAACTTTTATCACGAACCAAAACTAGCCTGGATCTTCATTCCCTACTCCCTTAAACACTAGTAGCTTTATCGCGCTTGCCATACTGCTTCGCGGTGGTGGGTGAGGTGGTATGGGTGACGACGGGGGTTAAGACGGTGAAACTGGCGGTGGTGTGGGTCGGGGTGGCATGCACGGAATTTTTTGCCTTATCAAATTGATCGCACTTCTTGGCGAGACCTTCACGAGCTCTTCCTCGCCCCCTGGCTGAGGTGAAATCAAAGGGCTAGTTTCTAGTTTTGTGTTACCTTCATTTCTGTAGATTCTCCCACTTCGCGTAGCCCTAAACATCAATTTATTCGCATAACCCGTTATTCACACAGTAGCATTTTAATCTAAGTGTTCAAAAATTTAACATACTTACCTTGCGGTCCTTTGAGGAAGCGTTGTTCTGCCTCACTATAACTGACGGAAGTATCTACCGCAAATTCGGTGATGAATCCTCCTATGATTCGATCGAGCCAGTGATCGACAATGTGGACAATCTTATCTTCCGATGCTTCTAGGCTGCGCACCACAATAGGTTTGTCGAGTTTACACCTTCCTTAGCTATCTGCTAGCTTCACGATCCACTCATACAATTCAATGGGGAAGGATACAAAGAAAATTTCGTGGATCTCTATCTATAAATAACAGTCTAACCAGTCTTCCTTTGATAGTTGCGAATTCTTGTTTTCCTGCACTACAAACTCGTGAATCTTCTTGTCCAACCAATCTTCAATCCCTTTCTTTGTCGGATTCCAACGATATGACATCAGACAACTCTATGCAAATCTCGGTCTCGACAACGAAACCATTTGTTGGCTTGTTGGGCCTTGACCCAGGTTCGGAGTTAATTAGCTAAACAAATCCTGGTACGACTGACCCTTTCGGCAACAGTCCGTAGAGCGCGGACTGAGGTCTCACCCGAAGTAGTACGGGAGGGTGCTAGAACCAAGTTTCTGCACCCTTGAGATGTCTGAGAGGTTCAATTGGTTCCACGGCTTGTCCTTGCGCGCAAGTCACTCCACGCACTTCCTTGTCCCTTACGACCTGATACATTGCCTTCGCGCAGCCCTAACCAAGGATTGTGGAGCTTTCACACTGCTAGAGCCACGCTCTGTGCTATTACCTGCAATCTTACTTATCTTCTTATACCAGTTAATTACCTTCGCGTATTTGGATGTCTTATGTTATAATTAGTTATACAAAACATTCAAATAGGTTTGTGCAACATATAAACAATAATGCTTGCAAATTAGACCCAATCATATATTAAACCAGAAAAAAATGCACATAAATATGGTAAACTTTCTCTTTATTGATTCCTCCAATGGATACAGACTCGACCTGCCTTGCACACTCAACGGCAGGGCTCCGTGCATTTAGCGGCAAACTACTAGGCCTCTGCACACTCAGCTGTAGAGCCTTCCCTTACTCTATGACCCAAAGGCACATTTTACACTGCTTCTCAATCACTTAGATCTGTCATCTTCTTCTATTCTATCTTCTCTATTAGTTGTCTTATACACTTAGAGCCTCGCTCTATTTATACAATCCCATGGTCCGCGGACCATGGGTAGGTCTATTAAGCCACATTATATTAAAAAAACTAGGGTGGACAACCTTGTGACTCTATTATAATTTCACGCCCCACGCCCGCAATTCGCGGAGCTTTTACAAAAAGATTCGGTCAAAACTTGGGCTTTAAGCCCCAAAACTGGCCTTGGGGGGATTCCATGCCCAAAAAAGGATAACGCCAATGTTAACTTGATCTTGCAATTATAATCCAATTTTGAACATGGTCATAACTGAAACCTTTTGCAATCAACTTTACAGTCACTCAATGCTTCAACATTAAGTAATATTGTTCCAAAATGTGTTAAAAGTCTAAAATATAACCTTACAATATGCAAATCTATATTCTCAAAAAAAGTTTCTTTCAAATATTAATCAAATAATTATCTTCATGATCAGTTTCACATTAGTAAAGTGGTTGCATGTTAGTTGTCAAATGAAAATGGTAAGCAAACATAGATGACCTACTCAGTGAGTTGATTAGATAGATCTATATTATAGTGACAAAGAAGGGTTCCATAATTCCCATAACCATTGTCAATGGAATGACGTTTGAAAAATATTTTTGACACTTATCTTTCCTGCAACTACTCAAGTTAAGGGAAGATATATATAATAAAATATGATCAAAATACTAAAGTGGGAATGTTTTTATATAACTTTTATATTTTGACAATTGGTACTATTCTAGACTATAATGAACAAAGTTTGTATACGCAACACAATATTCAGAATATCCGAAAAATAAAAGTATTTGTATAAAAATGTTGATTGTATAAGAGATGAGATGGTTACAAATGAGGGTCCACTTCCCTTCTTGAAGGGTCATGTCTTTTAAAACATGTTTTTTCAGTAACTAATTCTTATTTAATTAATTATATTATTATTTTTATATATTATACTCATAGCATTGTCTTCCTCTTCATAAAATCATCGTCCGAAATCTTATTACTAACAAGGTGTGCCATTTTTTCTTTGTCTTGCAATCTAGTCGTATCTTTCAGATTTCTTTGAGTTGTCATCTTCGATCATACAAGATGATAAGATCCATGATAAACAAAATTGTCAAAATGAGAAGGGATCTCACCATCTTAAATCAATTTTCTTTGGAACTTTGCAATTATTTGATAGCTAGGATAAATTGTTATAAGACTGGATTGTGCAGACTATTATTTGAGACATAAGTTTGGTGTTTTTGTTCTAAGTGATACAAATACATAGACTAATTGAGATGTCTCATCTTGTGCTTCAAATGTCAATAAGGAGTTCTTGTGATTTGATTTTCTCTTAAAATGTGTGTGGCAATTTCTTGATTTACTTCAGGTTCTGATATTGTTGAATTGGTTACAAAATCTTCACTTGGAATTTCCATCATTCGAACTACAATATTTGTTTGTCATCTTCTTGAGTTGTGATATTGACTGGATCAATATTTGTTACTTTTTCTTCAACTTGTAATGTTACATCTAATATTTATTCTTTTTTCTTCAACTTGTAATATACATTTAATAATTGTTCTTTTTTCTTCAACTTGTAATGTTGTCTAAAGACTTAGATACTTCTTTCTTCTAATTTGTTTCTCAATGATTTTTATATCATTTTTAACTTTTAAGTTTCTTAATTAGAGAGTAGATTTTGATTATGATTTTTGAGACATAAAGGTTCTTTAGTTTTTTATTCATCAACCTTATTTTATGTGTTTTGATGTTCAAGCTTTTCATTTTTAAAATCTTTGATTTATCCTAATAAACTTTGATTACAAATTTTCTTTTTTGTCTGATAGACTCTAGTTGAGTTTTTTCTTGGAACTTTCATTTTCTTGCTTTAATTTTTGCTTCTTAGCCTTAAACTTCTTGACTTTCTCAAGTAATTTTTTACTGTTTTAATTTTTGCTTCTTAACCTGAAACTTCTTGACTTTCTCAAATAATTTTTTACTATAGTCCATTGGATACACAATTTCTTCGTCTTTTTCTTTTAGCTCATCTACGAGATCTTTATGTTTCTTTTTTTATACCTCATTTTTCCACATATTAAACAACCACATTTTTATTTTTACACATCAATAGAAACATAATTTTCATTTTACAAAATAAACCGTTGACTTGACTTGATTATAGAACTCATCTCTGGTCCCTGTCCTTTCTTCACTTCTTTGTAATACTTAACCTTTTTTATCACTCTCCATCTTTATTTAATTAATAATAAACTCTTTAATCCTTTTGTGTTGAAATAATAGGTTTCGAAATTTTTAATATTTGTACTTTTAGATTATAACCCTTTTTCCTATTTAATTTTAATTATATAATATGTTTAATATATATATGATTTTACTCAATTTATGAACCCACCAAATGTTTTTGGGATGGCGTCGTCACCTTTGTGCTTGGCTCCAAAGGGTGTGATTATTGGCCACAGGCTTACAATAGTCACAACTAAATAGTCATGACCCTCAACCATGCTTGTTAACGGATTAGGCAGCTCGAATATGACTTTTATGGTGGATTTTGATATGGCAGTCACAACAATAATAGATTGCAATGTTGAATTCAGGTTGTGATTTACTAATTTTATTTTATTTTTATGTTTTTAAAGCAATTCAATGCATCTGGTTAAGAAGGTTTTAGTTTAATGAGAATGTTTTTTTTTTTTGAAAATTATGGAAATATTGATTATATTTTGATAAAATTCAGTTGAGATTTTTGTAAATTCAAATTACAGTTGGCAAAGTTTTTGATGACACTGAATTTATTTCCAGCATCAAAAACATGATTCAAATACCGTCTCTGCAATTTTTTTTTGAAAATTTATTTTTTTTTACCCAAATTCCAACCACCATTCTGGCCATAGACTGTTTTTTTGTCTTTTTTTTGTTCTGAAAATTATGGAAATTCTGATCATGTTTTGATAAAATCTGGTTGAGATTTATGTAAATACAAGTTTCAGTTAGCAAATTTCAAAATTTTAGGTGCCACAAAAGTTTGACAAATTTCAAAATTTTAGGTGACCTGAAAGTTTTTGACGGTGTTGAATCTATTTCCACCATCAAAAACATGATTCAAACACCATCTCTACAAAAAAATTTGAAATTTTTTACCGGATTCCAACCACCATTCGGGCAATTCTTCCATTCTTCCACCTCCGTAAGACGATTCCAAAAACAAGTTATCCAGCACCGCCGTGTATGTTGGGGGTCAAATATACAAATTCGTACAGACTCTGATTTATATGCTTAAAACCCAGAGTGTGTGGCAATCATTGGAGACAACACAGTGATTACCGTATAATGAATCGTTGGTCGAATTTAACAAATGTGATAACTTCAGAAGTAATAATTGTGCTATGCCTCAATTAATCTATACGATGATGTAATTGTTCAAAGGAACGCTTCTTGTTTTTTTTGGTTGTACGGTTTTACTACTTGACTAGGCAGGGAAAAGCAGGGACTTTGGACAGGAAGGGAGAAAAAACGACAGATACAGGAGCGGGGGCAAAGGCTGACCATGGGTCGATAGCACTACGTACAGCAATTGACGACCACAATTGCTTTTTTATTTTTTATATAACTTCTTCTGTTCTCTTTTCTTTTCTTTTTAATTTTCCTTTATTATTTTAATTCCTCTATATCTATAATTTAATAGTCAAATCCCTTATTTCAAAAATGAAAAGACTTCCAAAACTATGTACCGGAATGTTTGGATCACAATGGCAACGAAGTTGACAAAGAATTGATGGCCAAAGGCTAGATGAGGCAACGCAATTGTGATATCAATGTAACAGTTGATTAGCCAAAAAGTCAAATAGCTCTGATACTAATGTAATGAACTGTTTGGATAACAATGGCAACGAAGCTGACAAAGAATTGATGGCCAAAGGCTAGATGAGGCAACGCAATTGTGATATCAATGTAACAGTTGATTAGCCAAAAAGTCAAATAGCTCTAATACCAATGTAATGAACACAATTCATATATGCAGCAGAGTATTCAGAATCTCTGAAGTATAAAAGTATCCATTATAGAACACGTAGTTTTTATATGAGAATATTGATTGTATAAGAGATATGAGATGGTTACAGATGGTCCACTTATATTACTGTCTCGCCTTCATGATCTTTAAGACACGCCTCTTTAGTAACTAATTAGACTAAAAATATGGTTTAATTAATTAATTAATTATTATTTGATTATTATTTTTATATATTATATTCCATTACGTGGACTTGAGTGCTTGGCATGTATAAAACAAAATATCCACCTGCATAAAGTACTATAGCTAATTGTTCGTTTTGTAGTTCCACACTCCTATTAACTAAATTTGAGATTATCTGACATTGCAGTAATCAGCCTCTAATCTGAATGCCAACTAAACGGAAAATCCAGGATTACTTTTTATTCATGCAATTTTTTGTCCTTCACTCAATTATTTGCATTTTTCCCTCTACGTTCTATGTTACTCTGCCATCTAAGGCAAATATAGAAGAATCAATGTATCATTAAGAAAACAAGATATTGAAACCTACAAATCTATACTAGTATTTCATACAATAAGATATTGAAACCTACAAATCTATACTAGTATTTCATACAATAATGATTTTATTAACAGATTTTTATTTTCATCTTCCAACATTCTTTGTATATATGCAGATGTGAATGAAATGTTCAGGTGCAACTAAATTTTGAGCTGCCCAGTAAAGTGGCAAATCAAGGCTGGGCTCAATTCCCTGCACTCTAACAATCTCAATCCCTGCTCTCAAAGAAGCTTCTGGTACTTCTGATGGTTTCAAATTGTTGTCCTGATCTGTTGAAGTGTGTGCACTGTTTAAGCCATGTTGTACCATTTCTGAATCAACCTGATTTGAAGAAAGCAATGTATTTTCACTTTCCACTTGTGAAGTGACAGCAGCACCTCTTTGTTTCTTATCATCCTCCAATACAGATTTTGTGCACTTGCTACTGGAATTAGCAGATCTCTTGCTCTCTTCGCCTGAAAAATGATTTGGAAAAAGTGCAGGGAGCACACTTGCGAGTGCAGCACCCAGAGTAAAAGTTGAACCTGTATTACATTAACAGATACTGGTAATATGTCAATACAGAGCTTCAAATTGGAATGCAATAACGTCATATTTGGAGGAAATAAACAAGGGATTTCTAGCATGCAATGTTATATTATCTAACTTATGCATGTTTTATAGGAGAAAGCACACATAATTAGTTCTTAAAAGTGACAGTTTCCTGCATATAGGGGTGTATCTCTTACTTTGCAACCTATCTGTTCTTTCAAAGCTATTGCTATACTATGGCATTTATCTTAAAATAAAATCTATTCTATGTTATGCCACAAGGACTGTTGATGGCTTCCCTTTTTAGAATTACAAATTACGGATTGCACCAAGACCAAAAAAAATTCTCTAAAATAATGGAGAAAATATGTCAATACAATGTGATAACATAAACAGTACCTTCATCTTTTGGAATTTCTACAGCCTTGTTGATATAATTTATCTCATCCCAACATTCCACTGGCAATGCATCAGCAAGATCATCTCGAACTTCTTTTAGATGACGTAAATACAACCGAAGTGGGATCTTTCCTGACCAGAGATTTTGAATAGAAATGAAGACATCAATCCATAATACATCATAGGCATTTGCACTGCATTTTCATAGACTACTCACATGGCTTCTACAAAAGGGCCAAAGGCAATACTTGTAGGGCAAAACCCAATGCTTGTAAGAATTTTGAGAATATATTCTGTGCTTAAGTCAAAGACTAAACACATGGAGTCAAATGTTGTAGTTCAGTGAGACACCAAGAACCAACTTGAGTAAATAAATATTTAATATACAAACAGGGGAAAATGTTGTGCTCAGTGAAATAAAGAAAACATGCTAAGCATTAAGGACAGAAGAAGAAAGAACGACTCCATTAAGAATAATTGACACAAATTTATAGTTAACATAGTGAAAATAGCATTTATGGTATACATTTCCATCCCCAAAATAGTTCTGGCAATATATAAAATTTTCTAGCTTCTACTTACTACAACTGAAGTTAATTCAAACTTGATAACCAGCCACATGACCAATGATCAGTCTAAACTTCAGATACTGACCATCTACAAGCCTGTTCACTGTGCTTTTATTCGTCTGTACTCCTCTTCTACCAGTGCCATAAAAGAATAACAGAATTATCATATATTTGGTCAGTCAATCATTTTCCTACTTTCATAGACTTGCTTTAATTTCATTATTCTCATTTGATACTGAAGACGTTTTAATTGGTCATCTTTGATTGTTGTTTTAAAAACATGGTTTTGAAGACCAGAATTGTTGCATTTTGTTCTTTGTCTTTGCTGGATATCCCACAGAGCATATATGAAATCAAACTGGCAATCTACTACATAATCCTTTACACCTAGATTTTATGTATAATTTAGTTTAAGGTTACACCCTACCCAGACACCAAACTGATGTATGAGACATGCTCATTTCTGAGGATATAATGTTCTCTCATCTGACACTTATAGATGAACTTTTACTGAAGTAGTAAGGTTAAAACAAATTAGATTTGTATGCCATAACCTGAATGGAAGGCACGTTCTATATCAATATATGATATACTTCATGCAACTGCTTTTATGTTTGTTATCGAAAACTATTATTTGATCTTTTTGTATCTTATTGTCTTTTCCGTATAAAACATACACTGTTGAAGGGGGCACCTAGTGTACTATGGTCTCGAATCTGCGTTTAAGGGCTCCATCTATATAGCAAATGTTGATGCCTCAGTTCCAGAGAGACATTTAATCGTTAACAAGGTATATTAAGGAGATATTAATAATATGATTTCCATGAAGGTAAATGAAAGCAGAGGAAATTTCAGCTCATTTCAGAAATTCATTTGCTAGAAAGGATGAATGTGCCTTTTAGTTGAAAGAAAGATACACTTGCCAGAGTATAAACAAATGAGATGATAATTATTTTGTGACGAGAAGCCAATTTAATTATTTGGCTCTGTAAGATTCTCTGCTCAAAAGAATTGCTACACCACATATTCATATAAATGTCAAGAGACATGTGCACAGTAAAGATAGGATTGTACTTACAGCCCTGTAACACATGTTTCACAGGCCAAATCTTATAAGGTCATGTCATTGCAATGTGTAGGTTTGTTTTTAGAATCCCCTGTAAGCCCAATCAACACCTCAAGCATTCACCCCAAAGTGTGTAATATCACGTTTCAGAAATATTCCCCAAAACCCCAGTAAACTCCAACCAAATGTGCACAAATGATATAACCGGGAAGCTCAAAAATGATAAAAATAACAGTGGTGCAACATATACTAATGTAAACATGAAATATAAGCAGAGACTCGAGAAATGCAGAGAGAAATGCTAAGGCATTTTATTATACTGAGTAATGAAATGAGTACAGGAGGTGATCAGAAAGATGGCACCTCGACTTGCACCAGGCAAGTGAAGAAATACACTCAGAATAGCAAAGGAATGGCCTCTCTCTGAACTGCGTGGATGTTGCTAGGGCACTGCCGTGCTACTGCTACTACTGGAAATCAAATGAGGATTTGGGGTTGTTCCCCTCCTCAGAAAATGCTGAAACTCTGGAATCAGCCTCTACTTAGAAAACCCAAAAAAACCTAGAAAGCTTTTCTGAAATGGCCAATCCCCGGAAATCGCCCCCTTGGGGAATCACGCAATCCCTCAAGGCTCTGCGCTGCCACTGAGTAGAATCCTCCAAAATACTGCCTGAAACTCCGCCAAACTCCTCCAATATGCAAGAGCTGATCTCTTGCTCAATCTCCCAACTCAACTCCTCCACAAACCCCCAATTCGGAACTGCCCCCAGAAGAACTGCGTCCCTCTCTCTCAAGACTGCGCAGTCCTCCAATGCTCAGCTCCACCTCAATGCCAAAGATCAAAACTACTGCGAAAAGACTGCTGAAACTACCTTGCCCGAGTAGGCACTCGAAGTCCCCCGGGGCTAAGGGTGAGATCTCCGAACGGAGACACTCAGTGCACTAAACAGTGTTGCAGACAGGCTAAATAGCCAGCGTGCTCCAAGCTGAAGTGACTAGCTCAGATGCTCATAACTGAATGCCAAAATGAGGAGGCTCCTCTCTCTTTTATAGCATTGGCCTCTCTCAATCCTAAGGCTCACCTCCTCCAACGTAATCTCCTCTTTGCCACGTGTTCCTTTTCCCATCTGCGCAGTCCCTCCAAGTGTCTGCATGGGCCCCATTTCTACGTGGTCCTTTGGCCCCCTAGCTCCCCATTAAGTCACAACGTTGTGCTACTAGGAAGTGACTTTTATTCTAAAAGTGAGTTATGTCCCCTTTTCCTCAACTTTTTATTTACAAATAACTATAGAAGGCAAAATTGAGCAAAATCGAATATTCCAATTACCCATGGCTAATTAGGAATATTATAATCTCCCCTGGCAAAATGTTGCTTGTCCTCAAGCAGCTGAAGTGATGGATGCTGCAAAGTTTTCTCACTCTCCCAAGTGGCATCCTCATCCGGCAAATTCTTCCACCTCACCAAGAATTTCCGGATTGTCTTGTTCCGTAGCTGCCTCTCCCTGGTATCAATAATAGCCTCTGGCTGCAACACCAAATGCCCCTCATCATCCATGGGTGGTAGCTCATCTGTCACTGTCACATGCTACCCCAATGCCTTCTTCAAGCATGATACATGAAAGATGTTAAGAATCTTGTTGCCTTGGGGCAGCTCCAACTCATACGCAACCTATCCAATCCTGCGTATCACCCTGTATGGCCCATAAAAGTGGGGCTTGAGCTTCTCAGCCCCCTTCTGCTTCAGTGAAGACTATCGGTATGGCTACAATCGTAGGTAGACCAAGTCCCCTACCTCAAACTGTCTCTCCACCCGACCCCTGTCAGCATACAGCTTTTGTTGGTTCTGCGCTGTAGCCATATTATCTTTGAGAGCTCGGAGAATATCCTAACTCTCTTGGATCCAAATCTTGGCTCTTAGGGCCTTGCTAGCACCAAACATCACGTCAGC
Organism: Pinus taeda; assembly: GCA_000404065.3. Lineage (NCBI taxonomy): Eukaryota > Viridiplantae > Streptophyta > Pinopsida > Pinales > Pinaceae > Pinus > Pinus taeda. The sequence goes on along the minus strand of APFE031484011.1, from coordinate 35,558 downwards.
AAAAGAGAAGGGATGATATCCATACAAAGCATAAAATGGTGACATACCAATGGACATGTGATGTGTAGTGTTGTAGCAGTACTCC